>CM043316.1:38808311-38940811 GCA_023736055.1 Quercus glauca | reverse complement strand
TACATGTCTTATATATTTGAGCTTGAGCTGATTCATATTTGCTCCACTAGTTTCGATGGCTTTTGAGCTACATTCCCAAAAATTTCCCACCTTGGTCCTAAACCCCGTTACAACCCTTGAAAAGTCCTTATGATTCATGTTATGCATGTGATCCCAATGATGGAGAATGAGAAGATATGCAAGCCTATGGTAGATCATTTCCATTGGAATGAATTTGAGCGAAACACATACCCTTCAAACACATAAGAGTTGAGTGTTTATTTCCGTGAGGGTCTACATATTTAGTTTACTTCATCTTCAAGTGAAAATGCTTACTAAGTAATTGTAAGTTGTTTAAGAATGCTTGTTCATGATATGATATGAGTTTTGAAGAGTTTGGTTGTTCTTTGCTGATGGTGTTGCAACCTTGGTGTTTTTGGGGAAGTGAATTTGAGTTTTGCCCGAGGACGAGCAAAAGTTAGTAGACGACCATCGTCCAAAAACCCTTAAAAGTAGAGTAACAGTTAATAAAACTCGTCTATAAATTTGGACGAGTGAATTGTACTTGAATGGATTTCAAAAAAAAAAAAAGAAAGATAAAAGCCCAAAACATTAGGGCACTTTCAAATAAAAGTAAAAATATAAAAACTTTCTGATAGCTAAAGTCAATTTGCTGGGTTAGTCTTGGGATCGTCCTAAGAGACTTCATTGTTGGCATCGTCCATGACGTTGATGTCTTCAGAACTCGTTTGCAACAAGGAGCTTTCTGCACCAAGGGGAAGCTGGAAGGAATCAAAATTCAACTCAGGGAATGCCTCCTTAGCGTCAGCACGGAAGTCCTCATAGCCAGCAGCATAGTGGCTGTCTAGACGATTCTTGTATTCGTCAGACTTCTTGAAAGCTGCTATGGCTTCTTCACGAGCTTTCTCCAAGGACGAGGCAAACTCTGAAGCTTGTCATTCCAGATAAGCGATACGAGCATCTTTTTCAATGGCATCTGCTTTAAGTTCTTCCACCTCGTTCTTCAACTTTGTCTCACTTGCCAGTAAATGGTTGAAGTCGTCAGTCAACCTGATCACCTCCCCCTTCTTCAACAGAATTTCACTGTTCAGCTCTTTAGCCTTCTCTTTCACCGTCTTTGCCTCCTCAGCAAGTTCCTTGGCCTAGCACGTCGCAATGTAAAACTTTGACATAGCCTATGCATGGACGAAGGAAAGTTAGAAATTCTATTTTTGAAAAACTTATTGAAAACACTCAAAGAGGAATAAAACTCATACCTTGAAGAGGTCATGGATACCTGAACGTTCAAATTCCTTCACTGACATGTTATAACATTCGTTAACTTCATTGTCAGTGACGATTCCTTTGAACGTCCTCCATGCGTAGCCCTCGTCTAGCACCAGGTTGGAAGGACGATCAGATGGCTCTGACGAATGAGGCTTGCGAGGAGTCTTGGCTGGAGGGGGAGTAGGATCAATTGGAGTAGGATGAATTACTTAGACAGGCTCCACGTTGACAGGAGGGTCGTCCAGATTCACCGTTGGAGGAATAAATTTGGGGACCTTGGGAAGAGAAGTCTGAGTGGTCTTTGGTTTTTTGGAGCCTCGACGATTGGGAAGGTCGTCCAGGTCCACAACACTTGAAATCTTCTTAGGCTTTCTCTTCCCAGCCTGGACGGCACTCTTCTGGACGACAGGAGGCACAGGAGCGCCCTCGTCCCCACTGGTTACTGTTTTGTCCTTATTTTCTCTCATTGTAATTATTCCTATGACGAGGAAAATCAGTTAAAAAAAAAAAAAAAAAGAAAGAATAGAAAGAAGTAAAATGGGATGGACGACACTTACTTCGTCGAGTGGTTTCCTCGTGACCTAAATTCTCAGCAGTGGGTTCTGGACCAAGTCCCCAGGTAGCCAAACTGCTGAAGGTTACTAGTTCGTGAAAAGTCCTTCTAGGGAAGACACGAACTTTGTCTATTCGATCCAAATAAGATTTGTCCAAACATGGACGAACAACAGCTGTACCAGAAAATGAAAGTTGGTTAGACGACTAAGTGATTAAAAAAAATGTGTGTAAGGAATAAAAGAAATAACATAGAAAGGAAACATACCCTCAGGACGAAGGCGACCTATGGGGCTGGTAAAAGGAGGGAAGGGGGCATTACCAACATCAATTGGGTCCCCAGACCAATTTTCAGAAATGATAAAAAACTCTTGTTTCCAGAGCCTGTCAGACGAGCTGCGGCCCTTTATTAAACTATAGTAAGAGCCTCTGGATGAGAACTGGTAAAAACCAGCAGACTTTTTTATCTCCGAGGGCTTATAACAGTAAAGGAACTCGTCCACTGTTAAAGGACATTTCCCTTCCAATGCCTCACGCCATAGCACTTGCATGGCAACTACCGTCCTCCATCCATTGGGGTTAAGCTGGTTAGGTCCAATACCTAACCTATAGAGAAGACCTCTACAAAAAGAATTTAGGGGAAATCTAAGGCCAGCTAAAAGGTAAGACGAATATACTCCCAAACCAGAAGAAGTGGAACAGCACCATTCCCCTTCCCTGGGTAGACGAGGATTGAATTCCTTAGGAATCTGATATCTATCCACAAGAACTTTTAGTTTGGGGGCATCTAAGGTGGACGCTACTTCAGGAGCGCAGCTATATATTACATCCTCCTCCTCCTCGTCTTGAGGAGGGCTAGGTGACCTTCTGGACAAGCTAGCCCCAGCTCCAAAAGCCATCCTACGCTGCATTTCCTGGAATTCCTCTAAGGAAATACCAGGAACCCCTGACGAATAATGTTCGTCTGAAGAACTATCACTACTACTGGTATTTCCCTCACCACTCTCATAACTATCCTTGCTTCTAGAGGATACGTCCTGATACTCGTCTATCTCTCTATCTACGCTATCACTAGACCTAAACATAATTATTTGAAAAAGGATTAAGATGAAAACCTAAGGAAGAGGGAAGGAAAATACCTGACGAGACTAGATGACGAAGCCTAGACGAGAATCTTGGACGAGATGGCAGAAGAGAGAATATGAGAAAGGTGAAGGGCAAGAATGAGAATATACCTATTTATAGGGCCCACAGGTGGGGTCACAACAGGGCACGAGCCAATCAGAGAATGACGCGTGGCGTTTTCATTGAAAAATGGAATCGACGAGACAGAAAACCAATATGATTCTAACACGTGGTACGATCTGGAACAATACAATGATGACACGTATCAGAAGTCCAAAACAGTGAAAAAACCTACAGTGCTATAGACGACCCTTGGACAAGGGGGCAACTGATGGGATAGCAAAAAAATCACCAACTGTGGTTCATCCAGTGGGGTCGTCCACGATCTCCAGTCAACTAAATGGCTAATCTCTTATTCGTCCAGTGGGGTCGTCCATGAGTTTTAATCAATTGAATGAACCCCAGGCAATCAGGACAGAAGGGTCGTCCACATGTAAAGCACCATGGACGACCACACAACATCAATTTATATACAAAGAGTCGTCCATGAGCAAGACACATGGACGACCATGTAACACTTGACAAAATTCTAAAGTGGTTAATCAACCCGTGTTCATCACCAGCAATTTCTCCTAAGTATGTAACTTCCATCAGCGGTTACTACTTCTATAGCCGTTGGGGAAGTTATCTCCGTAATTCCGGATTTCCACAAACCTTGGGGAAGTTATTAAAACAAGTAACTGCCCCAAGGTTCCCTATATAAGCACCGGTCTGAATCAGGCAAAGGTATGAAATTCTGAGATTTTTACTCCCAATACAGTTAGAACTCCATTCGAGAGAAAATACTAACTTAGTCATCGGAGGATCTTAGGCCAATCCACCCCGGTCACCTTTGATATTTTGTTTATCTTTCAGGCCTTCGCTACCACTTTCAGCCCATCGAAGCCAAGTTGTGCAGCCTACTGATTCTGTCACTCATCACATACTATTCATAAATAATCAATTTCAAAGCCTGGACCATACGGCTATATAAACAATTCCTATTATAATATTGTAATCATCAACCCAAAGACCCAAAATCCAGTACATGGCTGAACTAGTGTGAATGCATATTAACCGGTCAACAATTGAGGCTTAAAAGGTGATGGTCAATCGGTCAACAATTGAGGCTATGTGTGAATGCATATTAACCACAAGCACCCTTTGCCCATTAAAATAGTCATAGTTTTAGATCCAAGATGGCCATATACGGATATACATATAAACCCACAAAGCAACATTTTTCCTTTCACATGATGACAAAGTCCAAGCCTATTACTCTATTTGGCTCAATTTCAAAGTCTTCCTGACATATAGCCATATTTACCATTCTTAATCAAATATAATAATAATTCTAGGAGCCCTTTTTCTACTAGTATAATCATAGAAACCGTACCTGTAATCTCTACTCACAGCCACAGTGAAGGAAGGCAAAGTTTAGTAGTGTGATGTGGCTGAAGCAAAAAGGAAGCATCATAAGTATATGCATGTGTAACTTAAGAGGTAAAAGACTAGGGTTTTATTTATTTATTTATTTATTTTAGAAGCTTATCAAGGCTCATATATTTACTTATGCCACCTCACTTGAGCTTCATATTTCATAGCATTTACTTATTTTAATATCTTAGGCCCAAATCAATTAAATCCATTTAATTGTGGGCCTTCTTTTTAATTTACGCATAATAATTAAATTGGTGTCAAAATTATGGGGTGTTACAAAGAGTCAGATATATTCATATCTCAATCTAAATATACTAAAAATCTTGTGAAAAAGTTTGGATTGGAATCTGCTAGAACCCCCATGAGCCCAAATGTTAAACTCACTGTTGATTTGTTAGGAAAAAATGTTGATTCTTCTCTATATAGAAGCATGATAGGCAGTTTTATTTACCTTACTGCTAGTAGACCTAACATTAGTTACAGTGTGGGAGTATGTGCTAGATATCAAGCTAATCCTAAAGAGTCTCATATGATTGCTTTGAAAATAATCATAAAGTATGTCAAATCCACTGTCAATTTCGGTGTGTGGTATAGCAAGGACACCAATGATGTCTTAACTGAGTATTCTGATGCAAACTGGTCTAGTAATGCTGATGATACAAAAAGTACTTCGAGGGGTTGTTTTTATGTGGATAATAATCTTGTCTCCTGGATGAGTAAGAAGCAGAATTCCATCTCATTATCCACTGATGAAGCTGAATACATTGCTATCGGAAGCTATTGCACCCAACTTTGTCAAGAACATCTTACCATCTATTGTGACAATACCAGTGCCATTAACATCTCTAAGAATCATGTTCAACATTCTCGAACAAAACATATAGATATTTGACACCATTTCATTTGGGAGCTTGTCGAAGATGGCACACTCACTTTGAGTTCATTCACACTGATGATCATAAGGTTGATTTCTTTACTAAGCCTCTTGATAGCAAATGGTTTGAATTCCTACGCCAAAACATTGGTGTAATCTCCATGGAGTGATCTTTTCTCCTTCTCTTCCTTCCTTATGCATTTGCATCCAGTTTTATACTTTGCTTTGTTTAACATGTTTTTGTTTGTTTGTTTTCAGTTTTTTGTTTTATTTTGTTTTTCATAAAAATTTTTTAAAAAAATTGAAAAATCAGAAAAATACAAAAACAGTGTGTGTTTTGTGTACATTGGTTCTTGTGTATCTTGGATGGCCATTGAAACAATTTTTTCTAAACTTTGTATCTTTTGTAACTTAGATGAGCATCTCAATGCACAATTAAGCAAGTGAGCTTTGTGGCTCGTGTTTGTGATAAGTAAGATTAAGTAATCTCTTATACTTAACACTCATATCACTCTTTTTTACGGGAATGACTGAAAAATCCTAAGAGAAAGACATAAATAATTATCTCACCACTAAAGCCCACCAATCATGTATAACATCTATGTGCTTCGGCATAGTAAAATTGTGATGTTTGTGGCTTAACATAATTGGGTATTTCTTCTCTCTCTCTTATATGCCTATACATGATATGCTCAAAAAGAAAAAAAAAAAAATTAGCAAAGAATATAAAAGCAAAAAGAATCAAAATTCTTTTAAATATGGTTGCAAGCATGTTTCTAAGAGACATGGGAGTTATAGGAAATACCTCGAAGGTGATAGTTCCCATCAAGCAGTTATGATTGTGTGTGAGTTAAATTGATTTTCTCATATCTCAAATCGTCATAATATGAGACACTTTTGCTATGTTTTCACACACAACATGCAAATTCTTTGCTACTTTTAATACATGTACAGGTACAATGTGATTTAGCCATCACAAGGGATTCATGTGTTATTGTATGCTCACTAAACTGTCTTAACTTGTTTTTGAAATATAAAATTGGTTAGACTTGTTTAATGTGTGTGTGTGTGTGTGTGTGTTTTGGATCTATGAATGCTTTGCATTATTTTTGTTAAGAGATATTTTTGAGAGCTTAACATGTTGATTGGATCTATGTTTGAGTAGCTTGCTTGTTTGCATTCATCTCTTTGTGTTTTTCCTCTCTTTGAAAAACTCTTTTTTATCAAGCTCGACAGCTTCTTGACAGATCCTCGACAGATTTCTGTCTATCGAGCCCCTTGGACTTCCTTTCTTGACAGATCTTATCGCATTTTTGATCCTTTGAGCTTTCTGGACTTTGTCTCGATAGCTTCTCAATAGCTTCTTGATCCATCGAGAAACTTTCTATCTAGCTGATAGATTCTCAACAGAATCTCGATCCATCAAGGAACTTTTGTCGTCGACAGATTCTCGACAGCACCTCATCAAATTAATATCTGTCAAGATTTAGTGCTCGACAGCTCCTCAATCCATCAAGCTACAGTTTCTATATATATGTTCAGTGCGAAATTGAATTCACTTTTTCACTTCTCTCTCGATAGAAAAGCTTCTTTCTTCCTCCAAACACCTTTCCCTCACTCCAATCACCTTACCCAATTGCATTTTGGCATAGATCTTGCATTTCTTCTCCGGTAAATGTCCTAAATCCCTCTTTTCTCATGCATTTCACGCATTAGACCTAGGTTTTTGGGTTTTCTTTGAAACTTTTGGGGTTTTTGAAAATTTTTGAGATTTTTGTGAAAGTTTTGGGTTGGGTGTTGTTTATTTAATGCTATATGATCATGCTTTGCATTCCAATAGCATTTTCACAATGTTTCATGCATTTAGATGTGTGTTTGATTGTTGAAAATTGTGTGCTGCTAGGTTTGGATTGGGTTGAACATATGATGCAATTATTTTTAGCACGTCACATGTTCATGCATATTTCATGCATACGTACCCTTTCTTTTCTATATTTTTGTTCTGGGTTGTGATGGTGTTCTCTCTCTCTCTCTCTCTCTCAGATAGACTATGCATGGCACCCAAGCGCAAATTTACTCCGACTCGGAACCCTTTTTGTTCCAGGTCATCTTCTTCTATTGATCTTCCCCTTCTTCACGTTCGGTTCCATGTTGAGAAGGCAATCAGGACTTCTCTAAGAACTTTTCTAAATGTGGCCTTCATCCGGAGCGCCATGTGATTCTATCAAATTTTGCCGACACTACTCTACCCGATGTCATTCATACTTGGGGATGAGAATCTCTTTGTGAGATACCCTTGAGGTGTCCCATCGTGTTCATACAGGAGTTTTATTCCAATATGCACGGTATCGATACCTTTGTACCTTAGTTTACTACGGTACTCTAAGGTACACATATCGTAGTCATTCTAGATCTTGTATCTGAGATACTACACGACCCGCGGGTAGCGCATCTTGACTACCCTGCCTGTCAGCGTCTAAGAACTATGTCCAAAAACGAGCTTCTGTCTCACTTTTGTGAGATACCCTCCATATGGGGTGAGCATCAAAACACCCTATGCTTGGGCTTTGCAAAAGGTTCGAGATTCCTTAAGATGGTGATGACATTTGTTCTTACTCCACTATCTCACTGTAACTCCATCACTAAGCCTCGTGCTTGTTTTTGTTGTCCCTCTTAAAAGATCTTTCCATATACTTTCCCTCTTATTTCATTATCTCTATTATAGATGTCTATAGGGATATGGTGACCCATGATAATCTCATTTTTCTTTCGCTTATCATGCGGATCCTTTGCCATTTTTCTATCCCTATTCCTGATTCTCCTCTCTATATTGTCATGGGTGCCATTAGCACAACATTTGTTTGGTAGAGCGAGGCCCAGTTTCGACCGAAGCGGCTGAGGACCGAGACGATGGATCCTCCAGCCCCTACCATTCCTTCCACCTCCGCTCCTTCTTCTTTGGCAGGTGGTGAACCTTTTCAGGTAGTCATGGTACAGTTTCAGTGCATAGATGCTCGCCTCGATACTCTCACTACTGAGTTGTATCAAGTGAACACCCATGTTAGTCGTATTGCACGACAACAGGCTCACCTTGGTGGCTTCATTGCTTCTCCATCTCCTTCTCCAGAGGCTTCTAAGGATGAGGATGCTGCTGATGGTAATGATGATGATGAGGATGAGGATGCCAGCTCTTCCAGTGATGATGAGACAACCTCTCAGTGACTTAACCTTTGTCATTCGTGATAAAAAGGGGGAGTAGTTTTGAGATGATGAGAGTAGTCATGTATTTAGGGGGAGAATTAGCATAGGACATTTTTGTTAGGAGGAGTGTCTATATTTTTTAGGGATATAGTGAGGATTTTATGTACTTTTCTTTTCCTTATCTTTTAGTTACATTATCCTCTTGTACACCAGTCTTGTGACCATTTATTTATGACATACATTGTATTTATTTCTCATTTATATATATGATGATGTATGTTGTTATTCACCTATCTCTCTATATGTTGTTTTTTTTTCTCTCTTTATACACATGTTTCTTTATGTATGCAATCCTTTATTTTTGTTTCACACTAAAATTCCTTGATGAGTTTGTTTAAAGTGTTTCAAAAAGACAGGTTGTCAAAATCTATCATGCCATGAACTTTCTTCTTGCAAAGTTTTTCAAGAATTTGTGTTAGGATTAGATTTTATTGTATTAGACAAGTGATTATGAGTTTAGTGATTTAAGACTTCTCTCATACTTCATTTATTATGTAAATTAGCTAATCTTTTGACAAAACACACTTTACTTGTAATTGGATAAATCTAGAATTGATTTATTACTTCAAGGAACAAGAGTTAAAGGTTAGTATTGAAGCCATGCAAATTTGTCTAAGAAACAAGTGAAGAAGTGTTGTTCATTAAAGCTCGACAGATCCATATTCATCGAGGTTTAATGCTGATGCTCAACAGCAGCTCGACAGAAGCTGTATCTGTTAAGAATTACGAAATTCATATTTTTAGATATGATTTCACGCATATCCATGTGTATTTATGTAAGATTTCTTTTCTCACAACCCTAGAAAAATATAAGGGTTATTTTAAGGGCTGTCAAAGGTGATGCAAAGTGATGCAACTTAATGCAAATTGATTGTGCATGCAAATTGTGACCGGAGACAGAATTTGCCCAAGTTCATCATATTTCTTGTAGAAGCTGCTGCATCTTTGCGCCAAGGGTTTTGTAACCGAGAAGCTTCTTGATCTTCATCGTTGGATGAACTGAAGAACTTTGCAGCCAATATCTTCCTCAAGTTGGCGTGTTAGTCATGTACTTGGATCCGTGCATCAATTAGTTAGTCATGTACTGAGAGCCGTGCATTGAAAAGAGAGATTGTCACTACATTACAAGTCCAATTGGGTATTGGGGTAAAGGTTCAACTGTAGGTTGGTATTAGGTACTGAAATTCCTTTTGCTTGTAATCGCTTGTTTTGATAATAGTAGATTCTTGGGAGTGGTGACCTTTATAAATTCACCCGATGGGGTTTTTCCTCGGTGATTTTTCCCATTCGTAAACAAATCATCTGTGTCAAATTTATTTTCCACTGCATTTAATTTAGTTGGTGATTTGTTTGTGCTACCATGCTTATTGTATGTAATTGAATCTAATTAATTTTACTTGGCTAAATTAATTGATTAAGTTACCAAATGGGTCAATACATTCTTGGCCTATCATTATTTATAGACACTTGGACATATCAGTAATAGACATATCCTTTCTAGAAGTGATATGCTCTATCCAAAAGATATATTAGTTCAACCAAAATATCAATCCGTCTATGAAGTAACAACATCACTTTGGAGTTTAAAAATCAAATCAAAAGTAAGTGGCACAAAGTGCAATTTAACTTAAACTGTTAGACTTGTGTTTGATTCTAAAGATTTAAGATTAAATGTTTAGAATTATATTGTGTGTATGTTGGCAAATAGAGAACAAAACATGTTTAGTCTATGTGTTAGGCATTGCTCAAAGATGTAAGTTTCAAGCTTCAAGTTCGAGCTAACTGTAGAAAAGAAGAGTCAGAATTTGCTAAGCTCAATTGATCGAGAATTAGGCTCAATCGATCGAGTATCGTAGAAATCAGATTTTTCAAAAATTTTAAACTAGGCCTAAGCTCGCAAAAACGTTTATGGTTTCAATCTAACTTGTCCACATATAAAAGGGAAACCTCAGCTACATTTTGCATACTTTTAGAAGACTTGTGTGTTACTCTTTGTGAGATTTGAGAGGTTTTGTAACTTCTAATTATACAAGCGTCTATCGAAGCAAGATCTATAATCAAGCGGTTGTAGAACCTAGTTGCTGCTACAAAGATCAACAACTAAAGTTGATCTGAAACCTTTAAGTGGGATCTCAAAGTCACAAGCGTGGGTGCTTGTGTGCTACAAATCCAAGAAGAGAATGAGTCCATGAATTCGGAGCTTACACGTGGTTGTGTCAGTAAGTTACTACTTGATGTAGCAATAGATTTAGGGTTAAATCTGATTGTAAAAACTTTGATTCTCTTATAGTGGATTTGCTTTACCTTGAGGATAGCTAAATCAAATCCTCCTCAAGTTTTTACCTTGAAACAGTCCGTTTCTTTGGTTTTCCTAGGTCATCATATTATGGTGTTATTTACTTTTCGGCTGCTGTGCATGATATGATTTATTATTGTTTAACCTAGACCTAAATAATTAACCTAAGTAATCACTTGGGTAATATATTAGGTTAAAAATCTGGTTTAAGGGGTCTAAACAAACATACAACTTGGAAAAATAGGACTCAAATCCGTCACGTAGAGCATCATCTTCTCTTTTTCTTTTTTTATGTTAAATAAGGCATCATCTTTGTTAATGTTAGGACATATGTGTTCACACTTAAGAACATATGTCATATTTTATGTAAATTGGCTAATCCTTTGACAAAATGCACTCTACTTGTAATTGGGTAGTTCTAGGTGTTTTTAATACTTCAAGAAACAATGTTTCAAGATCAAGTGTTGAAGTCATCAAGTCTGTCTAAGAAAAAGCAAGTTGAAGTGCATAATTTTTAAAGCTCGACACCTGCTCGACGCCTACCTCGACACCTGCTATCTGTCGAGAATTAAAAAGTCAGAATTCCAATCTGATTTTCTTGGGATTCGTGAATGTGTTTTTGGGCCTTCTTTTCTTCTAACCCTAAACATATTTAAGGAGTGTTTTAAGAGCCGTCAACATAGACACAAGTTGCATAAGCATTGAGCAATCCTTGTTCAAGCAAATTGTGATCTAAGACGAAGTTCTTAACCTAGTTCATCTTCTTCAAGAAGTTGCTGTGTATTATGCACCTTAGGGTTTTGTAACCAAGCATCTTCCTGATCTTCATTGCATAGGATGATCTGAAGAACTTTGCAGCCAACCTCTTCTTCCTAAAGTTGGTATTTGAAGTCGCGTACTGGGATCCGCGCATCTGGTTAGTCACGTACTTGGGAGCCGTGCATCAAAAGGAGGAACTGTCGCTACAGATCAAGTCCAATTGGGTATTGGGGAAAGGGTTCAACTGTAGGTTGGTAAGGTACTTGGGATTCCTTATTTGTAACCGCTTGATTTGATAATAGTGGAGTTTCGGGAGTGGTGACCTGAAAATCACCCGGTGGGGTTTTTGCTGTTAGGGTTTTTCCCCATTCGTGAACAAATCACCGTGTCTTTTATTTTCCGCTGCATATTTAGTTATTCGGTGATTTGTTTGTGCTGCCACGTATTTGCATGTTAAATTGATTAATTAATAACTTGGTTAAATTAATTAATTAGTTTAAATCACAAGGGGTCATTCAATTTGTGGCCTATCAGTTAACATTCCATTTTTGTTGTTTCTGGGATTTGTAATACTGTATCGTCCTTTACTCTTATCCAATGAGACTATTGACTGGATGGTATCCTCAAATATGTGGAAAAGCCAATCTATTTATTTGCACTGTTCACTTTGCTTTGAGTATTCCATTCTTAAACTTGATTATGGCCTTTCCTGTGATATTGTGTGATTTACTACTTACTGGTTTTAGCCCATTATATCTTTATTTCCCTTCTTAGATGGGCTTCTTCAAGCATAGTTCCTAAGAGACTTTCTAGAGCGTGAGCAGCCAGGTAGCCTACTTTTGAAGCCTTTTTTGGTCCAATAGCTTGGAGATTAATTTTTCATTTACTGGACATTTAATTTCGTTTCATCGACTGTTTGAGAGATTATTTATATTAAGAGACATTAGAGATTTAGCATACAATATACACTATTAATTCTAGAGTTTTAAAATTAAAAAATTTTTGGGGCATCATAAAAGATGTTGGGAAAAAAAGAAAAAATCCTAATGTATGGTTTTTGGTCTATAAATGATTTAGACTAAATCACATAATATATCTTGAAGTATGATGATCTTCAACACAAACCAACGAAACCAACTTGAATAACTTGACATAGAACAGTCGACAGACTCGACAAACATCTAAACACATGTAATCCTTAAATTGGACTTATTGTGATTCTTATCCTATGATAGACACCTCAAGCTTATGATCGTTTTCCAAAATGTAAGGTGAAAGTATTGCATATTTGACAAGAATGATCTTAGTTCATTGTAATTCACCAGGTCAAGGTTTGTTTAATTTGCATTCAACGCAGAAGCCAGGAAGATCAATCAAGGTTGCTCGTGTACTTGAACGGGCTTAGTCCTCACTAATAGTTGTGACTTGTGAGCATTCAAAATCTCATGAGGGAATAGAAGAAGTCTAGTGTGAGCTCATCTTACATATGGCCGGCTTAAAATACACTGAGGGACAGAGATAGAAATCTTCCTTTAAGGGGTCCATTGTTATGACTAAAGTGAGATTGTATGAACCCACATCACAAAATGAATATACACACACATACACTTGTATATAGTTATTTATGCTTTTGCTTGAAAAAGTGAGCAAAATTTTTATTTTTTATTTTTTAAGAGATAACTAAACTAAAATTTTAGAAAAATTCTTAATACAATATTCTTTCTATGTTTTAAATCATAAATTTTATTTATACATGGATTTCTTTCATATAAAATTGGATTGAATAAGTCATATGTTATTAAGTATGTGAAAGATTTATAAAATTTATATAAAAAATGAATTTACATTGAGCACTTATGTGGTATTTGTAATATAGTTTTAGTTTTATTCAAGTGATATGAGATACTTTTTCCTTTGGTGTAACTTTTAAGCTTTTAAACATTAGAATTTTTATTTCAATAAATAATAATCTAGGTTTAAAGTTTAGGGCACAAAAAGGGAAATTTCAGGCAACCACTTGTAGTAGTGTTTATGAGCCATGTTCAAAGGAGGATTATGCCAGGGCTTAGATATTTTTTGGATTCCCTCCCTTCTCGTGTGTTCATGAGGCATGCTACTAACACTTGAGCTTCGATGGAGGTCAGTCTCGTCGTTGGAATACGTATCTGAGCTATATTTGTCATAACCGAGGAGAAATTTCTCCTCAGACCACCTTCTACTCCTTTTTTATTCATGATATTCTAAACTGGTGCCCCTCAAACTAATTATCCCTCCTTGGACATGCCAACGTCCTCAGATAAGGCCCAAGGCCCAATATACAATTTTGGGCCCTTATCCCTACATATACATATATATATACATATATATATATATATATATATATATAACCGAAACTTCTAAAACTCCCACAATTTTCCACGTTAGCATAATATTTAAAAAATAAAATTTAAAATACTATTTTTCTCTCCAAAAACCCGATACGTATCTTTAATAAAAAACCAATACTTATCTTTAAAAATAAACAAAACCCGATAGACACAAACACAAATTCAGCCAGAACTAAACACCCTAGACACAAGTTTACTCTTCTTTCTTCACACTTCACTGAAAGTTTTACGGAAGCAATATAGAACAAAAATCTATATTTTCTTTTTAAAGATCGTTGTACCACACAACCATGGATTCTAAATAGAACAAACATTGCGTACCTCTCTTAGCAACCCAATCGTGTTGCCTCCCAAGGTATTCACGTCTCTCTCTCTATTTCTTTTGAGTTTTCAGAAGACTGCAGTATCACTCAGTAGTTCTGATGGCCAACCATTTAATATGATATTATAAAATCTTATTTTATAGTAGACTTCTAAAACCCTAGAAAGAGATTGGACGTGGGATCCTTAGGGATCCTAATCTTCAGCCGTAGGATTTTATCAATAACCTTTTTGAACGTTATTGACTTTTCTTGAAACTCTTTCCATAAATATTCCTTAATTTTCTCAATCATATCAAGAAAATATTTGAACTTCTACAAATTGCAATAATGTCCATCAACACATTGCAATTGACCCCTGAAGATTAGAGAATTACAAATGAGGTCCCATTACTTACAATTTTATATCTATGTCCTTCCACCATACTATATTCCCACAAGCCACTAGGACTGGATTAATATCACTGTCATGTCCCTAGCTTATGTGACCCTTAATTTCTTGATTTCATAATTTCTGTTGGACTCCAAAATATCTTTAAAAACTCTTTAAATATATATATACAATATTATATATATGAAAAACATTTTTTGAAAAAATGTCACCGGCCGGTTTTGTTTTGAGTCCAACTTCAATATGAAAATCAACTGAATATACTATCTTCTTTATAGACTGGTGGATTCATTGTTGAGCATTTATATATTTTACTCATTACACACATAACCCAACGTGTCTGTATATAGCCTTTAAAAATCGGCATCACCAGTTGACATTGTCAAAGTTATGTGCATAATAAATAAATATACACAAATCCCTCATGTTTAAGGACAATAGAAAAATTGTGATAAGACAACCTTTTAATTAACAGTGATCGCTCCATAAGGTGTCCTTGATCGGATCCTATTCAGTGTATGTACTTGTTACATTACACCCACTTGTCTGCTTAAAGTCACTACCTCAATGATGGAGTAAATCATCCTATCATATAGCAGCACAACAAGTGTAGGCTTTAGTGGTAATATGCAATTAATATCCACAGCCTAGAACAATTTAATAATCTATGAAAAATCATTACTCCCTGTCTTTGGTTCCTTAACCATTAACATGATTTTTCTACAGATGTGACATCACATGCCACATTTAAACAATGAAATATACCTATAAAATTATGAATGTGAAAATAAATTTTTATTATCAAATAAAAATGCATAATATTGTTTTTGAGGGCAAATAATTCTAACATTCACCCCATCCCTTTCTCTTTGGCTCAAACCCTTCACCTCTTCTCTCAGTCTCACTCTCTCTGTTCGCCTCTACTGGTTCATGTCTTGGCTGTAATCCTATTTGGTTCTGGAGAACATGTTGGTTTCATATGATTTTGTTTCTCTTTTTTCATAGTCAAGTCAAGCTATTTTATAGATTACGAAAATTACAAAAAAGATTGCTTACGGAATTACTAATTTTCTATTCCAATTTTGTTTTAGGCCCTTTTATTCTGTTATGGTTTTTCAGCAATTTAATTTTGATATTTTGTTTGCTCTATAATGAATATGTTTTGTTCGTTCTGTTATGCATGTTTAGTTTTCGGTTTTTTTTTGGTTAGCTCTGTTATGGTTTTATGGTGAGATTTAAGTTTTGTTGTAATTGGTTTTGTTATGGTTTGATGTGTTGTTGAATCCATAAATTAGACTCATCAGACTTCGATTCTTTGCCATTTGATTTGCGAATGTTAGGTTTGGGTTTAACCATCTTTATTTTGCTTTTTGGGTATAAAAATAAAGAGAATTGTTTCACATCTCTGACGCAACGTATGAGGAGAATTTTTCTTGGTTCTCTGTGATATTGCCGTGCGTTTCTAACACTTTTTCAAAAAACACACATTGAGGAGACCATCAAATTCTACATGATTAGAACAATGTGTAAGTGGCTTGATTTTTTATAACATTGATGTGAGATTAGATTATTCTCATGAGAATATTTACATAGAATTGAAAGTTGAAACTTCCTCTGAGAGTTCTGTGTTTTTTGGGTGGATTCATGTTGTTAAATTGTCCTCTCATTCCCATTTAGAACATGTACACTATGTGTTTGACAAAATGTCTCACTTACTTTTGCATTTTTCTGTATTTTTTGGGTGGATTCATGTTGTTAAAATGTCCTTTCATTCCCATTTAGAACATGTACACCATGTGTTTGACAAAATGTCTCACTCACTTTGGCATTTTTCTTTTTTGATAATTTGATAGTTATACTCTTACATTAGTTTAAGTCAACTTCATGGTTTGTGTATCTTGGTTTTAGTTGTCAAAGGAATCACTAACACATTGAAACACCACCCATGTGACAAACCAAAAATGCTATTGACAATTGACAAACCAAGCATGGTGGATGTTACTTAAACCCAAGCATGGCAAGTATTTTTGAACCGGAAAAATTAGTGTAAACGGGATTTAAGTTTGAAAGCACATTTAGAAGGTAATTCTCACTTTTTATCGTAGCAAATTTAGGGGGTTTTATTGGGACTGATGAAGTTATTACTTTAATGCCCATTGAAGCAAATGAATATTCATTTTGCATGACAACAGTGTAAAGAGTTGGCTGATGGCAGCCAGATGGGGAGAGTTGGAAATCACTAGGTCCTACTAGGAGCCAATATCTCATTAATCCTTTTCTACACTTGGAGGCACTTAACAGTTTGTATTGGTATTTTCTTATGCTCCCCCGATCAAATGGGAGATTAATTTTAGCCAAAGATGCAGACTTCAAAATTTGGTCAAGGTGTTGGTCCAACTCATAGAGGAATCTGGGGTTAAAAGCAAAGATAAAATTAGGAGCTTTGTTGATAATTAGCTTTAGAATTGGTAGCCTAAGACTAGATTAAAACTTAAATATTTACATGGAATTGAAGTAATGAACTGATCTAAGACTTAAACCAGAAAATGCATATTAGCCATTTTCTTTTGCCAACAAAATTTGTCATATGATTCACCATGTACAAGTAATTGTTTTTGCTTTTCAAATAACATGCATAAGTTACAATTTGATACTGCTTTATCCTAGAAAGAGTTGTAATAGTTCAAGTTCACAATTGATTATGACAAATTCTAATTATATAAAAGTTATCATATGATATATTCATAACATGCTATATCTCTGTATATAAATCATTTTGAGGTCTTGGTATGATATATGTTCATGTGATTATAGCATTTTGTCTTTGATTTATATACTTGGGTTATTGGGTTTATTTTCTTTGATTTAGATATTTGGATTATTGGTTTTGATTAAAGTTGAATGATGATGAAAAATGAAAAGAATGGCACAATCAGTGAGATCTACAAACCCACTTATAGAAGAAGTAGCGAAGGCAAATAAAGACTGGAATGGGTTTTTTGGTATTGGCTTTTTTTGAATTGTGTGTAAATTGAATTTTGGTTTGTGTATGTGATTCAAAATTGAGAAAATTTTTAGTTGAAATTTCAAATACAGTAGGTTTGGATAAATTGGATTATGATTTTATGTAGATATAAGGATTCATAAAAATCCTATTTTCTTGGGTAGGACTTGAATTCTCTGAAACTTTTGTTCAATGGCTGATAGTGAGGACTGAGATGTCCCGAAACCATACAATAAACCAACTTTTCAACAAACCTCTTTTGCAGATTATAATTAAATTAAAAGGACCGTTTGAATATGAGATATGTTGATTGAATTCTAAGTTTGAAATTCTTTGATGTAAAACTTTACCGTGCATAGTACGGGTTAGCGACTAGTTGCTACTAAACTTAAACAAATATAGTTACAAATTACAAGCATACAAATATCCCATCAAGGATCATAGCAACGGGAAAAATAAACATGCACACTAAAAAAAAAAAAAAAAATCTAAAAATCCAAATAGAAAACTAAAAGGGTTTGCTTAATTATCTAGGTACGCGTGCAAAACCAACGTGGACATTCTTATAATTAGAGCTGCATATGCACACTTGACAAAGAAATAAATCAGTAACGTGGACATACATGAAAAAGTTTTGAATTAATTATTAGAATAGAATATTTCAATATTATATGCAGGTACGAAGCTAAGATTTTTTTTTTTTTGTTTTGAAAATGCCACATTTCGGTACTAATATCAAGAGTCAACATAAACCATTACATCTACGTGTAAACGCACGTACACATATATAAATATTAATATTAGAGTAGATCATAATTTATAAATATATTGTATATAAAATTAACAACTTTCACATATGTATATTCGTAAGATAATTTAAGGGAATTTTATCATCTTTTAAATTTCAATGCGTATGCAAAAGCTATTTAGTTTGATATTAGACATGTACAAAAAATGAATTTGAGAAAATAAAAATTACATTGTTTTTATAACTACTAGACCGATTGATAAATTATATTAGTTTTTAAGAGTATCATTAGACTAATTCAAACATTTAGGTGAACTAACTTCTATTTTTGTAACTAAATATTTAAAGTTTTTAATACTTGTACATCTATAATATAGAAGAATTTTTTAAAATTTTGAGGGGGCCATGCAGTACTTTCAGAATTACCATCACACACACACACGAATTAATGAGTTTTTATATATCCTCAGTATAAAAAAAATGAATAAATAAATTTGTAAATGTATTGATCAATTTTTTTTTTTTTTTCTAAATCTACGAGAATAATTGAGCAACTAGGAAACTTCCTTCGCACCAAACTCAATTATGGTTTTTCACTTTTATTATAAATAAACAAACACAAAATGGTACGTGTAACGTGGCGTCTGCAAACTAGGAAACTTCCAAGAAACTTTCTTTCAACTGATCACCTTTGATTCCCACGTCCAACCGCGTGATTTCTGATCTCACCAACCTATTTTCCCTTTATTTATGATTTGTTACGAGAACACCAAATATTGTACAACTTTTTTTATTTTCCTTTCTCAAAAGTCATTTCATATAATCAAATCTTCTTCTTTTACTCTCTTTCCTACTCACCATGGCTCATGTGGATGTGGATCATTTAGGCCTTGTTTGGTTTCAAAAAAGTGGTGTTTTCACTTTCCATTTCGTTTATTCCATATTCAAATCCTGAATTTAAATATATAAAAAAATTACTTATTTTCACAATTAATAGTATTTGGTAAGGTTTTTTGAATACGTTATTTTGGTCATTATTTTTTATTTTATAAAAAGAGAAATAATATGTTCACAACATTTTTACAATAAATTTTAAGTGACAAATTGTTATTAGTTGTTATTATTGGAGTAAAAAAATAATCTTAGTGTTAGATTCAAATTTGAACCAAGAACAACTAATCATCTATGATTTGTTATAAAAATATTATGAACGTAGCACCTCTTTTTTAAAAAATTAACTTTTCTCACTCACAAACATCGCATCACTCAAAAAAAGTTAACCTTTTGTTTTCACAATATTTACAAATATGTCAATGTATTCATATTTATTATAAACGAAAACACTGAAAATTTATATTCATTTTCTTTATTAAAATTCACTTTTTTTGAAAACTGAAAATGAATATTGTGTATAAAAACATAATCAAACCAGTTTTTTGATAGTAAATCCCACAAACAACTAAAACTGAATACCAAAAACACCACTTTTTCTCTTAACCAAACATGGCCTTATCTCGTCTTCTCCTTCTTCCTCTTTTTCCACCATGCTGCCAGTGCTTTGAACTTCTTGTGTTTCAACTTCTTCATATCTTCGTCATCGTTTTTTTTTTTCTTCACCTCATCTGCATGTGAATCATTTTTCTCAGTTCTTCTTCATCATTTTCATATTCCCATGGATCCACTGCTATAATGGCCACAGTTTCTGTCTGGAATGTCTATTTCGTCTGGAATGACAGTTCGGTACAGGTCAACATTTGGGAGGTTACAAAGCACTGGAACAGAAAATTCCAGCTGATCCGACCAGAAAGAAACAAGATTCAAAACTTTTATACACATAGAAATTCTAGAACTAATTACAAGAACCCTAATTCTAGGGCAAAAAAAAATCTGGATGAGATGCTCTAAACCCACATATACGTAGCACTTATGAAGACTATTGGCTGTTACGAAGCATACAAAGGCACATATGAAACATAATAGAATTAAGTATTCATGAACTACAAAAAATTCCCGGCATATATATATTAACGTCAATTTAAAACTCTCACAGTGTTTTGTAGAGGAGTTTGAATAATGTTGTTTGAGTATTTTTGATATACATGTGAGTGAAAAAGTGTATAAAAATATATGTAAAGTTGTTTAAAATACTCAAAAGTGTGTTGAAAATAGGCTATCAAACAGGCCCAAAAAACCTAAATAAAGACATGAAACATATATGGTCTTACAATTTTCATTTCAGCATGTTGATCAGGTCAACTTTTCTTGCAAACGAACCCAAACTCAACAACAAAATCACTTTAGCACAACACCATGTCCAAGTCATGAAACTCTAAGAGGCATGTTCAAGAAAGAAAATGTAAATGCATCAGTTCAGGGTCTTTTTTTTTTTTTTTTTTTTTTTACCCAATCATTGTACTAACTACTACACTGATTCCGAGATGTTTGGTATGCACAACAATATTATGATTCAGACAAGAGAGACCCACAAATTCGCATAATTAAAGGAAATTTTTCCAGGGTTGAATGCCTTGCTTATAAGAAAAGAGATAATCTCCCAGGGTTGAGATTGACTAAATCAATTTGATCGATTCGATCTCCTCAAAGTGAATTGCTTTATGAATAGTAAGTTGCAAGATCATTTTTCGTGGGTCCCTAAACGTTGAACAACTCATTGTTTCATTAGCATGTCTTCCATCCATAGCATGGAAAACAGAAGTCAACCACTTTTGGAGAGAGGATTTAGAATCTTAGATTGCAAAATCAATTAACAAATCTCTTTCCTAGTCGGTAGGGATTTTAGACAGAATAAAGAGATTTTTGGTTTACTTTACTTGAACAAATCTCTTTCCAAATGTCCCTTTACGCTAGGGTTTACTCGGTGTTACGCATGGCTAGATGTTGAGTATGCATTCATGGTAATTGGATACCTGACAAGTTGTAGTGCAAGTAATATGTACTAGGCATATGAAAGCAGTTTGAAGGGTAAATTTTATTTTCTTTCAATTTGTGTAATGAAATTTTACGGTCCTTAATTTGAAGTGGTTGCTTTGATTTGCTTTATTTCCTCCATCATTGGGGGCTTAAGATATTGATTCAAACAAAATGGAGCTTTCTACAATACCTTGATTACTTAAATATAATTAGATGATAACAAAAGGCAAGAGACTGTGATTTCGTTCCAGGCAAAAGAGAAGCGTGGAGAGAAACAAAGCTTTCAGCCAAATTAAAAGAGAACAAATATAAAAATTATATATTTCTTCTATAATTGTGCTTATGTAACGTGAGGTTGTATCTTTGAAAGCTTTTGTACTCAAAGGACTTTATCAATCAAATGGAGTTCAATTCAATTGCGTAAACAAATAAACTACATTGTTTAAATTATCTAGCCAGCATAATTTTAGTGGCTCAACATGCATGCTCGCTATGTGGAGCAATTAGACCAAAATCACATAAATAAACTAGGGCCATAGCCAACAAAATTTCCAAGCAAGTACTTAATCACATCAAAGTCTTTGTCATATTTCTATACAATGTGAAATTCAAATATTTGTACTCCATTTCCCCCACCAGCCCACCCCACGATGCCATTCTTTTCTTATTTTTGTCAAGAAGATAGATAGCACCTAAAAAGCAACAAACATTTCCATCAACCGACTGTCCAATTCACACAAGGTCATATGTGTTGGCCATTGACAAAGGTGTCGATGAGAAAAACACCTACTTGGATAAATTTGTTTGTTTTCTTTTCCCAATTTCAATTTTTAATATATGTTTTCTTTAAAACTTTTTTAAATGTCAAACTTAATTGAAACATATGAAGAAAAAAATTTCCTATATTACCGGTGTTTCTTAATGTCAAAAAGTTACCAAAGAAAAAGGAGGGTTAAAAAAAATAACAAAGCAAAAGTTTATAATTTGAAGATAAAATAAATACAAAAAAAAAAAAAAAGTTACCTTTATAAGGGTTAAGAGCTCAAACTCTTTATAAAATAATTTATTATCATTCTTAGAATGAATTTATAAGCAATAAAATTTGAAAATAATTATAAAATTATATTTCATAATTTGATCTTGATTTTGTTGAACTCTAAAGTTTTAGATGTACAAATAGTTACGGCTTAAAATTGTGAAAACTTAAATCATTTTATAAGTTTAAAAATTAGCATAAGTTGTACTTAAAGTTTATCTAATTACTAAAACTAAACAAATAATAATTATAAATGAAATTTGATAATGAAAAAAATAAATTACAACGCAATTTATTTATATAAAAAAACCTTAATAAATAAATCAAATATAACGGATGTCATATTTTATAGGTTTTATAACATTAAAATACTACTTTTTCTATATAGAAAACATTCATTTGGTATTTATATTAATGTCATTTTATTATTTAGATTAGTCTTCAGTATCAGGCGAGTGCATAATGTGTGTATATGTCCACAACTAGTACTTTAGGAGGACGAGTATCTTAGTTATAAATTGCCCCCCCTAAAGTCAAATCCTAACTACCCCATTGCCTTGGCACGCTCAAATCAGAATTATTATGTTTGTCATGCCTTAATTGCACTTATCTTGGACCTAATCATGTATTATGTTATTTGAAAGGAAAATGCAAAAACCAGGAACTACATGTTTACAAACTCTTTCACAAATTGTTGATATGATGAGTAGTTATTAGTAAATAAAAATGTAATGTCAATGGTGGGCCCACCATAGGAGAATCAGTAAAAATTTGTTATATCAACTGTAAGGACTCAAATTGAATTGGACCCAAACAATAAAATTTTTAGAAAGTGGGCGTAAGAGCTAAGTCCAATAGATAGAAAAGAGACATGATCGTCTTGCAATAAAGGAAGCCTTAGACTAGTTTCAAAGATGTCTTTCTTCCGGCTAGGTTTTCAGGAGATATCTTAATGGGTACTCCAGTGTTTCTTTTTCTCCTTTCTTCTTTCTTTTCAATGTCATATTCTTTCTTATTATATATTGCCTTCTTTTTTCATTCTCGCCGTACACGTGTAGGGTTTAATCTGGGAGCTTCTTTTCGTCCCATCCAGTACGTCCTGGAACCTTTGCTTGGCGGCCATAAAGCTGCTTGGTTACTGTTCAGGTATCACCTCCACATTAATGCAACCAGAGAGTTAGCTGGGAAGCATTTAATGTGGAGGTAGCAGCTTTATGAGATATTTGCTACCTTTTCCGGTTCCTCATTTGTTGATGTTTACTTTTAGTTCATACGTAACTTTGTAAATGACCTTAAGTATTAAAATAGTTACATTCACCTCGGACCTTGGTTCAGAGGTGGACCTTGTCATCGGACGTAATTTGGGCTATTACACGTAACTTATATCTCTTTGTATTATGGCGTTCTCAAAATAACACTCTTTAACCATCCTCGGACATGTGAGTATCCTCAGACTGGGCCGTTGGGCTACAAGCCCACTCGGACAATGGGCCCCACATCAACAATTTGTAAAAATGTTATAAAATAGTTTGTACTTATAATATCACTCTATTTAGAATGTTAGTAAAAACACATTTGGTACACTATAGTGATGATTACAGTGTAACAGGAATAAGTAATGTAATAGTAAATTGGAATTAGGTACCTATTCCAATTCATCACTTTGGTCCTAACAAAGGAATGGAATCATGAAGAGATGGAATGACATCATATTTTAGTCTTCTAAAGTACCATTTTTAAAATATTATAGTAGCATTCTATTATCTATAAATGGAAAAACTGATAAACTCTCTAAATTATCTATCTAGATTTTTTATGAGTAGTTCTAGAATCACAAATTATTTCATAATTTTTTTTGCTACAATTATAAATGACAGATGGTGAGTACTTAGTTAACCATTATTTTCACATGAACCCACTATTTTTTTTTTCGAGTAATTCCAGGACCACATACTATTTTACAACTTTTTGCCACAACTTTAATAACGGGGCAGATTATAAGTGGTTGTCTATCACTTAAATATGAACCTGCCTTTTTTTCTCCACCACTCACACTCTACCACTTCATTGTTGTGGCAAAGAAGTTATGAGATAAGTTGTGGTACTAAATTTTCTCTGTCTTTTTTCACCAATTACACTTTATCATGTCATAATTATGGTAAGAAGTTGTGAAAAATTTTGTAATTCTAAACTTTTTCATTACTTAGTCTAAAGCCTTCTCCTTTTCTTCCCTCTGCCTCTTTTTTCCTCTTGAATTTGATTTTCGTAGTTTATTTGATTATTTTATGAATTAATTTGTACTTTCTACCCACTAGTACAATGGATATAAACAGTTAAAGAGAAAATCTAACATTAAATACGGTTACTCATTTTATAAATATCAAACTAAAATTGTAAACAATAAGAACATGCTATCTAGCATTCTAGTGCCATCTCTTCATTAGTGCGGTGCTAGGAAAAGAAAAAAAGGAGAATTAAAACAATTTTAAGTAATTAATAAAACTTATCAATCAAGAACTGGGGTCACTTCAAAATTAGTGCGGTGTTGGTAGTGGTAGAAACAGGAAAAAAAACACCAAGAGAACTCATATCTGTCACGAATGAAGGCAAGAAAATTGTAGAGTTCACTATTAACAAGAGAGAATATATGAAGCTCTTGAAAGAATTTTCTTGTTGCACTAAATCAGTATGTTTACATGGAAATTTTTTTGTAAATTAAGATAACTGTTTGCATTTTTCAATATTTATTTACAATAAAAAAATTAAGTAAAAGGATAATTATCTTTGTCAATTAAAAATCCTATTAAAAATATGACTATTTTTCTGAAAAACTACTCTATCGCATGCTACTTTAAATAAATAAAATAAAAAAAAAAAAAAAAAAAAAAAAAAAAAAAAGAAGGTTAAGAGCTGAGGCAGTATGGAAATTGTTGAAAACTCTATCTCATTTTTTAGGTCACTACCAATATAAAAAATAAGATAATTTTTTAAAGATTTAAAAAAAAAATGATTTATTTTATAAATAAAAAATTCGGGTCAAATCAAACAAAGAAATTGGTACTTTTCCCACTAGCCTTATAAATGAATAGTTATTATAGTCTTTTTGGTAAGTAATAGTTATTTTTCTTTTAAAAAAAATAACTATTCCTAAATAATGTAATATATTATATAATTTCAAATTTGTAATATTTAATTTGAATAATAATTCCTGAATGCAAAAATAAGGCGTTTGGGAATCTTTATTCAAATTCCTCTACCTTAACTAACACAAATGAGACATTCAGGAATTATTATTCTAATTCTCTCACCTCAATTATTAAATTATATATAATAATAATGCATAACACCCCTAGTTTAATGTGAAAAGTGGAAAATATAAATAATAATAATAAAAAAGGTCACAACATTTCATATATTAATATGTCAATTCACATATGAGCACCAACTAACTAACTTTCTCAATTTCGCTCAACCCAAAGACTTACCGCAGCGACTGATAAAAGAAAAAGTGAAAGTTTTTTTTTTTTTTTTTTTTTTGGGGGGGGGGGGGGGGGGGGGGGAGTGAAAGTGAAAAAGCTGTAAAGGGGTTTTTTTTTTTTTTTTTTTCTATAAATTTCTTGGGCCCCTAAATTATTAATATTTATATCTATTCTATGGGCCTAATTCTTTTGACATTTTTAGCGGTCCGGTCAAGCACTATGGGACGCATACAAGGGGCCAAGGGCACATGGTAGTGGTACACTGGCAGTGGATTATTATTATTTGTTTTTATCACCGATCCATTTAAGGCCATAACATTTTGCCACCTTCTTTGTTTTTTCTCTTTTCTTTTTTCCACACTCTTTTTCGGGGTGGGTGAGTCAGAATTATAGGTGTGGAAATAATTAGACTAATGGAGGACCATTGAAATGGAAAATCAGATATAGTGGGTGACAGTTATCTTCTTGAAAATTAAAGTTGGTTGGTGCACCATCATATATCTAGAATCGAATGATAGTCTAAACTCTATTTTATTTTTTAATTTGATAGCTAAAATATTTAAAGCTATACAAATTATCGTGGAATTAAACTTATGAGACACACTGTGAAATTTTGAAAAAAAAGTAATTGAATATAGGTTAAGACATAAAGACAACAATATTGGAAAATCAATTTAGTTTTATGCCCAGACGATCTACCATTGAAGCTATATATTCCAACTTAAATGTCTAATACAAAAATATAGAAAAACTTGTAAAGATCTTCATATGGTTTCATTGAGCTAGAGAAAGCATACACTAAGGCCTCTAGAGAAGTTATGTGGTGTGTTTTGGAAAAGAAAGAAATTTCTCTGAAATAATATTAAGTTGATTAAGGATACGTATGATAGAGCCGTAATTAGTGTGAGAACAAGAGAAATCACATGTGAGTTTCCTATCACTATGAGTTTTCATCAAGGATCAACATTAAGTCAATATCTCTTTGCATTAATGATGGACGAGCTCACTAAATCGATCTAAAAGGAAGTCCCTTAGTATATGCCTTTTACAAATGATATAGTTTTAGTGTACGAAACTAGAAGTAGAGTTAATACCAAGTTAGAAATTTGGCAAGAATCTCTAGAATCTAAAGGCTTTTGATTAAATGAGACTAAAACAAAGTACATTGAATTTAAGTTTAGTAAAAATAAAAATAGAAATGATTCCTATCTTCCCAAGCAACCCCACCTACAAAACCTAATCCTTTAATTTTTTACATACCAAATCCTTTAAATTTTAAGAATTTCACCCTAAACTCATACTATCTATAATTGAAAAATAAAAACGCATCCCATTTGCCCCGTTAATAATCTTACTATAAGGGGTTATATAAACCAAAAAAACTAAACTTCTAAAATTCTATTTAGTTTAATTTTAAATATTAGTAAATATTTTTATACTAGATTAAATAATATTTATAATGATTTTGGATCAAGTTACACTATAGTGTACCTCTTTACGATTCACTCAATAAATTTTTATTAGATTAATATTTTAAAATTTTCACCATCAAATTCATATTCTCTTTATTCTTAATATGCATGATAAATTTTGTGTTAATCAAATGTTATTTATTATCCAATAAGTAAACTCATGTTTGTGTATATAAAAGGAAAGCAGGTTATGCCACAAAGTTACAAAGCTCATAATTGTTTGTGTACAATTTTAAATTTAAAAATACTTAAAATTTAAACATTTTATAATGAGATAGTTTTTGATCTCCGATCCTATTGATATTTTACAAACATAGATAATATATCAACTTATCAAGACAATATAATCCAAAGGTTAATTTGTCAAATTTATACTATTTTAATGAAAAACTATGAAGCGGTGTAACATTACAAAAAGTTAATAGAGTAAAACTTAAACCGACCAATTTATATTATAATTCAAATGTAATCTAGAGTTGATTCTCAAAAAAAAAAAAAAAAAAAAAAGTAATCTAGAGCCATAATTACTCAAATGTCATCATATATAATTGACCATATTTAAATCACTAAAACATAATAAAAACTCAATAAAAAATTATGTGTTTGATACCACAACTTAAACAATAGTTTTCAGTTTTTAAACAACATTACACAGTATTTCTACATACTTTTTCTCCCATACGTATTTTCAAAAAATGCAAACAACGTGACTAGAACAACATTACTAAACGGGCCTGTGTTGTGGAAATACGTGTGAGGTGAAAAAATGTCGTGAAAATACGTGTTATGTAGTTTAAACAATGAAAACCGTTGTTTAAACAACACAACCAAACACTCCCATATTTAGAAACCAAAATGCCTCCTAAATTGTTTCACCCGACATCACTTACAGTTTCCTTTTCCAAAGTCTTCAACACACTAATACTCTATCTTGTGACTCTCCTTTATTTATGTTGTTTTGTTCTCCTTAACGTGAAAAAGAAATAATGAAGGTCAACTTTCGTCAATGATGAAAGAAACCCTACTTTAGTCAATGTGAACTTTAGTAATTCAAAGCATAGTCGGAATTCAGTTAGATGGGCTGCAAATCCAAATCCCTAGCAAACGTATTTTAGGGTTTGGGGATTTGTTATTGAGAAATGTTAAAGGATACTCTTAAAGCAATGGATAACCATCCATTTTAAGAAAATTAAAAAAAAAAAAATTTAATGTTTTGACAATTTTTTCAATTTTTCATAAAAGTGATGTTAAAACTTTTCTTAAATTGATTATTAATCATTGTCTTAAAAGTACTAGTTAACATTTTTTTTTTTAAACAACTGACACCCGTTAACATAACTCTTCGTTATTTTGTGTAATATATTACACGAAGTATCATCTCATTAGATAAACCTACACATGTGGGACTGATGCCCATGTGATATCAGGAATATTGCAAGCTAGAGCCAGACATATTACCACATCTGGCACCAGATGTAATGCATTGGAGTGAGTGAGTGAGTGAGTGACACAAGAAGCACGCCATGATTCCATTATTAGGTGAAGCATTTTTTCTATGTAGCACATGCAAGATATAAGAAATGGAACACACGACAACTGTCATAGACTCGTACTAATTCCGCAATCTACACCGCAGACTACCCAGTAGGAAAATTTTGGCGGTGCAATGTGAACTCTGAATTAATAACGACGTACTTTTTCTTTGACAGTATGCATTGGTTTGAAGTATCAGAAACGCTTCAGAGCGTTAGTATTGGGGTGTAAAACCCTCTAGGTTGCTATTATATCTACCAAATTCACAAAAACAAGCTCCAACTGGGTTGCTATATCTAAAAACATTTGCAACCCAGCTACAGTGAGGTTGTATAAATACAACCTCAGTGTAGCAGTTGCTAGCCTTTTTTTATTATTTTTTTCTTCTCACTTCCCCTCTCTCCTCCTCTCGGTGGTTGCCTCCCTTTCTTGTCTCATTTTCTCCTTTCTCTCGTAAAGTAGTGTTTATATTATTTTATTTGATAGTTATATTATTTTATTGAGTTGTATGTAAAAATAAAAACTAAGATGTAGGGAAAATTGTAAAATGTTTTAGTAAAATAGATAAAGAGGTGTTTAAGGATGTAAAAAAAAAAATATATATATATATATATATATATTGGCATTCTCGAATGCTAGTGCTCTCAGTAATGAGTTTTCTTTCTTCAAATTTTATTCTAATTTTCACTGCTCAATTTACATTTTGCAGCTCTTTTAGTCAGGTCCAGCAACCCTATACCAACCGTCCAAGCGCGGCGGTTTGAAGTGCCGGAAAAAAAAAAGGCCGAGATAGGAATTTTGACCCTATTCAAAACCGTTGGGATAGCCCCATTTTTTTGAAGTGTAAGTTGGTGTCAAGTTGGATGTATATGGTCTATCCCATTAATGTTTCGAGTTTGTTTGGGATGTGATGAAAAGTTTAGCTTATTTGAGTTTTTAGCTTCTTTTTGCTACTATGCATAGGTCCCATTTCACTTTTTGGTACTATTCATGAGTCTTATTGTACTAATCAGTTAGCTTTTAACTTTTTTTTTTCTTTACATTTTCAGTAAAAAGTTTTTAGTTTTAGCTAAATAAGTTGTTTCCAAATGAACCGTGCATAAAAAAAAATAACTTTTTGTTTTGGGAAGTCAGTGTCATACGAGTGATTCTCATTTTATGTTTTTTTGTTTATTATTCCCATGGATACTAATAACTTTTCATCAGGAGGTACGGCCACTAGTTTGCTTCTAAGTTTAGGTTGTGTTTGGTTGACAGAAATTGATTTCAGGAAAAGTATTCTTCACATTTATAGGTATTTAGGGCGACAAAAAATGTTGTTCAACTGGAAATTATTTTTCAGTTGATAGTAAAATAAAGGCACTTATGATGAAAATTGGCTTATGTTTTCATTTTATGTAAACCATTTTTTTGTTTCACCAAAAATTTATCAACCGAACCTTCACTCCCCACCCCCCTCCCCCCCCCCCCCCCCCTCCTAACCACTATTTGCCACCCAATCATTGCCCCCACTAAAGTCCCCCATCTCCGGTGGCTAACCACTGCCATCAGTGGCTAGTGGCTTCAGCTACCAGTCCCTGATTACTATTTTTTATCTAAAATTTCTTTTTCTTTTTTAATTATATACGTGCTTGGAAGATGAGAAAATAGTAGAAATTATGTTTTCTGTAGCATTTTCAGGGCCTCAACCAAACATTTGAAAATAATTTCTTTTCTGGAAATTAAATATATTCACCTGAAAATGTGTTATAATTATAAAATATTTTTCATCGAACCAAATACTAATCCTTACTCCTCGGGTAAGGTTACACAATAAGAATATGAGAAAGATAAAATAATCATAATCATGATCATAATTGTTTTGTGTGTGTGTTTTGAGTTTGGCTGGATAATAGAAAAGTGAAATGATTAAAAAAAAAAAAATTACCCTCCTTTGTTTGTTCAAAGATTGAAAGGTTGAAAGAAAATTGTCTTATAAATTTACTATTATGGTTAAAACTTAGGAAAAGTATATATATATATATATATATATATATATCTTTTTGTTTTAAAAAATAAAAAAGACATACCTAAGTTTTGCGCTTACCATTATCATTATGTCCTTACTATATAAGAAAAAAAAAATGTAATTAGATAAGTTAATAAAGATGACTATGCTTATCAAAAAAAATAAAGATGACTATCACTATAAAACTAATGAACGTATATTAAATTTATTATATATCCATCTATTTTAAATAAGAAAAAAATAACGTGAGTAAATTAGTACAAATTGCACCTTATAAATGCGTTAGAAAAACATGGGAAAAATCGTAAATTTGTCTTCTTTTCGTTAGGGAACTTTTCTCCCTTGTTTTCTCTTCTTTTAGAGAGGGGGGAAAATTAAGCCCAGGAAGAAAAATCTTAACTCTCTTTCTTTCGGATAAGAATTTCTTCTTTACCAAACTAAGAGCATTAGCATTGGAAAATTCTAATTCTAATCTATTTTACCATTTCAAGAAGCCACTTTATCATTATACAGTACCATTTTACAATACCTCCAGCATCCCAAACTTTTATTTTCCTCTCCTACTCATTAAAAAAATATATCTACATAATAAAATAATATATACCAAAAGCAACCATCTACACAACAACCACTCTCTCAACCACACCACCTCCACACAGCAACCCAGTCACCACCACACGGCAACCACCATGACACCAAAACCCGTTAACCAACAAAACCCTTCTTCTTCTTCATCCTCCGGATTCATCACCGTCTTCACCGAGATCAGTCACTTCAACCCAAAACCCTAACTGCAAGAACAAGTCTTTCCCACCACCATCAAGATCTTCCTCTTCCGTGACCCAATCATCGACACAGACCCACACCGCCACCACGATCTCCGCCAATCCACGCCAATCCCAAACCCAAAATCAACACCCAGCTCCGTCACGCCGATCCCAAATCCAAAATCAACACCTAAATCTAAAACCCAGCTTTGTCACGCCCAAATCAACCCACGCCAATCCACGCCCAAATCAACCTAGATCAACACCCAACTCTGTCACGCCTAAATCAACCCAAATCCAAAACCCATAACCCATAACCCATGACCCACCATGCCGATCCACCACTTGACCCATGATACACCAATCGGAGCAAACCACACCCACATCGGAGCAAACCCATTGAAGCCACATCGAACCCATCAAAGCAAACAGCATTGAGAGAGAGGAAAGGGAGAGGGAGAAAGAAAAAGAGAGATGATGAGGATAGAGTTGAGAGAGTGGGAGAGTCAGAGCAAGAATAAAATAATGTTTTTATTTTTACAATACTGCTACAGTGCAATTCTACAAGTAGAATTGCACTGTAGCAGTATTACAAAAAAATTTGCAATTCTTGGGTTTGCAATTCTCTGATGCAGAGCATTTTGGGGCTGCAAATGCCTAATTTTTCTTACATTTGGCATTTGTATTCCCCAATACTAATGCTCTAAGAAAATGGTATTCATCCCACTATTTTCTATGGTCAATTTTTCATTATTTTCCTTTTCGTCTTTATCTAACAAACCTAAATATTTTTTTTTTTTTTTTAAATAAAAGGACGTGGAAGTCTATTACCTCACTACCGCGAAACTTCACTGTATTGGAATTTTCTTTCCGTTTGTCGAAAAAAATATTATTCAATGACCTCCCGTCATCTCTAACTAAAGTCAACCTTCTTGGTTGCACCGTTGCAGTGACACCTCATTGCCTTGCTTGTAGATTTCTGAAGGAAGTAAAACAACCTAAGATTGCGACTCCTAGAAAAATAAATAAATAAATAAACAACAACTTCAAATTGCTAAAATTGAGGGTCCAGGTTGCACACTTGCACGTACTCTAGTTGAAATATTTATGATTTCGGATTTCCTCTCTGTCATTTACATTGGCTCATAATATGGTACTCCATTTTCAGTGACTTTGGATAAAGAACTCAGGTGCCATAGCCATTTCCTTTTTTTTTACTCTTTCATGGGTTTTCTGAATTGTCTATTCAAGGAACAAAATCACCTTCTTTGATGTTATGATTGTTAGTGTATATTAACCCGATGGATCCTAAGTTCATTGAACTTCATTTGTACTACACTCCTATAATTAGTTGTACAATACTCGCATGTATACCTATATAAAGGCAGTCCCTTCTATAATTTTACACATACCAATATAGTAAGAATTCATTCTCAAGTCTAACTTGGTATATGATAGTAATTTGGCCAAATTTGACCCAACCATTACTCATGGCACATGAATCGTCTACATGGGCTATCTTGAGTTTAAATTTAAACTGATTTTAATATGAGTTGTCAAGATCATTAGCGAAATGATTTAAGATGATTAATTGAATATTTTTAGGGACTACTCATCTTGATAGTGGGTTTATCCCTACTTGCATAGGTATTGTCTTGTAAAAAAAAATACTCAATTTAAGATAACTAGTAAAGTGATTTAAGATGGTTTCATGTTCTTGTTATCTCAGATTTTGTATGCCTATGTCCTAAGTTTTTGGTCGAAATGGGGCAGTAATTCTCACAACCTAATGAGTGAAGCCATGGTTTTAAAAACAAGATCGAACCAAAAAGTTCAATCAGGAACCGAACTCTCAACTAGTCCGGTAAAAATCAGTGGTTCAACTATAAAAACCATTGGTTCAATCGGTAAAAACAATACCATTTTTTCAGTTCTTTGACCGTTCTAATTTTTTTAACCATGGGTGAAACATTTTTACTAGGGAAGTAAGAGGTGGCAAAAAGGGAAGCATAAGGTGGCAAGAGAAAGATGGAGATTGCATGAAGCAAAGGGAAGTAGGATTTAGCATGATGCTTATCTTGAGGTGGCATGTTGTGGAGGCTGAAATGTTATTTACAAAATAGTCTTTAAGTTTCTTCTCAACCACACTAACGCTCTATTTGTTTGCTTGTAAAATATTTTCCAAAAATTTTTTTGGTATTTTCAAGTGTTTGTTTTATTGTAAAATGTGGTCAAATATGAAAATCTTTTTTGTTGATTGGAAAACTCTTTGATAAAATTTGTAAAATGTTTTACACCAAATTTTTTATATAAAATTTGTCTCTATCTATGTTAATCATTTACTAACATAGACAGAGACACAAAACACCATTGTTTCTTACTACATTAGAGTATTTGCATTAGCTCATGCAAAAAAATTGTCTATCTTAGCATAATAATTTACATTTTTTACTTTACATACTTACTTTTCAAAATATCTCACATCAGATTATCTATTTTATACTATATTTCTTAAGAATACTATTTCCTATTATTATCCCAAATCATCTCTCTCTTCCTCAACCAAAAATCATTGCCCTCAATCTAAATAATTATTAAATATTCTTTTGCATAGCTACAATAATTATGTAAATTTGCCCATTCAACTCCAAAATACACCCACATCAGTCTATGTATTTTTGCACAATAATACATAGACTAATATGAGTGTATTTTGGAGTTGATTAGGTACATTTGAGATCTTATTTTATTTTACAACCAATGCAAATGCTCTTACAATGAAAATTGTAAGTAATCTAAAATTGTAGGGAGGGGGCCCAAATATAAAATTGTAAAAAAAAATATACTTTTTTTTCCTTAAGACTGAGGGGGTAGGGCCCTTTGGGCCCTCACCTAGTTTCATCCTTAGCTAGTTGCATACTTCAGTTGCCTAGTTTGTGTTTGATCCGAATTATGATCCAACTTGATATTAAAGTGTTATGATATTAATGTGATATTTTCTAAGGTTTAATCCATGGATTGGAGGCTTGGGTTGATAGAATCCACAATGTGGGATATAAATACCATTGTTTCATATTAGGGCTTTATGTGTTATTTTAGAGAGGAATTTTTTTTTTAGAAACAAACTAATTGCTAAACACACACACACACACACACACACACACACATAATTATACTCTCTCACCAAGCTCAAACACATTACTTAACCCAAAGTACCAATGTATCTTGATATTTTGAAAATAGTGAAATTACTGCAACTCTATAGACGTAGGCAAATGTCTTAACCACGTACTTTCTTATGTCGTGTGATTGCCTTTTGTGTTTGTTTTATTTTTCTATCTGTTTTCACATCTCATAGATCTAGGAATTTATATATATTCCCAATAATTGGTATCAAAGCTTAGGGTTAGGGAGTTGAATGAGGTTTTTTTTTATTCCTGGTGATTGTTTAAGTGAAAGCAATGCAAAAGGAAACAAGAAAGGCGTCTGGTATAGAAAATTGCGATAGCATAGACTTTGGATTTTGGAGGAAGAAGATGGCGGATTACCTGTATAGGAAGAAGTTACACAAGTCGCTTTTGGGTGAGTAGACAGAAGGCATGGATGATCATGATTGGAAACTTCTTAAAAGACAGGTGTTAGGGGTTATTCAATTAACCTTGTCTAGATCAGTTGCACATAACATTGTGAAGGAGAAGACCACTGTAGGTTTGATGGCGGCCTTATCTGGTATGTATGAAAAGCCGTTAGCAAACAGCAAGGCGCATATGATGAAGAAATTATTTAATCTAACAATGGCAAAGAATGCATCAATAGCACAATCTAAATGAATTGAACACCAACACAAATCAATTGTCCTTCTTAAAAATTGATTTTGATGATGAGATTGTACATTGATCATTTTGGCCTCTTTGCCAAACAATTGGGATACCATGAGAATCAAAGTAAGTAATTCTAGTACAGTGACATACGAGATCTAATTGCCGCAAAATAGATGCAAATGAAACCTCAAGATCTAGTTCTACCTTAAACCTTGAGACAAGGGGTAGAAGACATGACAAAAATTCAAATCGGTACAAGATGTAATCTAGATCTGGTCAATAAATATAATGTTGGAACTATGGCAAGGCTGACTACATTAGGAGGCACTACAAAAGTCTTAAGAAGAAGAATGAGAATGACTCTGCAAATAATGTAATAGAAGAGGTACATGATGCACTACTTTTTGCAATAAATAGTCCTCTTGATGATTTATTTTTGGACTCTGGAGTTTTGTTTCATACCATTCTACACTGAAAAATCATACAAAATTATGTTAGAGGTGATTTTGGTAAGGTGTATCTGGCTGATGGAGAAGCCTTGGATGTTATGGGTATGTGAGACATACAAATTCAACTGCCCAATGGGTTTGTATGGCTGTTGTAGAAGGTTTGATGTATTCCTAACTTGAACAGGAATCTAATTTTTGTTGGACAACTTGCTGATGAAGGGCATGTGAACAAAACTCTCAACGAGCGTGCTAGAAGTATGAGGTTGCATGCTGGATTACCAAAAACTTTCTGAGCTGATACTGTTAATACTGCAGCTTATTTGATAAACCAAATACCATTAGTTCGCTTAGAGTTCAGAATTTTTGAAGAGTTCTGGAGCAATAAATCGGTAAATTTTTTTCATTTGAAAGTTTTTGGTTATGTTTCTTTTATTTATATTGATTCTAATGCACCTAATAAACTTGATACAAAGTGTAAAAAAAAATTATTAGCTATGGCGATGAGAACTTTGGCTACTGGTTTTGGAATAAACAAAATTGAAAAATCACCAGAAGTAAAAATGTGATATTTAATGAACATGTTATGTATAAGGATGGGTCAACTATAGTGCCATATGTTATGGGGATAGATCAAAGAAGTCTGAGTTTGTCAACCTAGATGAATTGATTGAGAGTATGGTCCATTAAAGGGGTGAAAAATACAAATTCACAAGTAGATCATAGTAAACCTGTAGCTACTATCCGTATATATTCTAGGATTATTAGACTTTCACAGCGTTATTCACCATCTTTGAATTATATCATGTTGACTAATGGTGATGAGCTAGAGTGTTATGATGAAGCATTGTAGGATGAAAATTCAAGCAAGTGTCCGTTAGCCATGAAGGATACAGTGGATTCATTGTTGGGAAATCATACTTGGGACTAATTAAACTACTAGTAGGAAAGAAGGATTTGCACAATAAGTGGATATACATAATAAAGAATGAGAATGATGGTAGTAAGTGCTATAAAGCCAAATTAGTTGTAAAATGATTTCAGTAGAAAAAATGTATTGACTACCCGTAAATATTTTTTCCAGTTGTGAAGATGACAACAATTAAAGCGGTACTAGGAATGGTGGCTGTAGAGAATCTATATCTTAAACCGTTAGATGTGAAGACGTCATTCTTTCATTGTGATTTGGAGAAAGACTACATGTGTCAACCATATGGGTTCATTGTTTAGGGACAAGAGGGTCTAGTTTGCAAACTGAGAAAATCTTGAATGACTTAAAACAAGCTCACAAACAATGGTACAAAAAATTTGATAGTTTTATGCGTAGAACTAGGTTCAAGATATATGAAACTTATCATTGCTTTCATGTTAAAAATTTTGACAACTCTTATATCATTTTACTATTGTATGTAAAATGATATGCTCATTGTAGGGTCCAACATTGAGGAGATTAATAATTTGAAGAAGCAGTTGTCAAAATAATTTGCAATGAAGGATTTGGGAGCTTCAAAACAAATCTTTGGTTTGAGAATCACTAGACACAAGGTCAATGGTACATTGAAGCTTTCACAAACAGAGTATGTGAAGATGGTTCTTAGCAAGTTTAACATGAATGAAGCTAAACCAATAAGCACACCATTGGGTAGTCATTTTAAACTAAGTAAAGATCAATCACTAAAGACAGGGCAAGAAATGGACCATATGAGCAAGGTATACTATGCCCCAACTATTGGTGGTCTTATGTATACTATGGTGTCTACAAGACTAGATATTGTACATGCAATGGGAGTTGTAAGTAAATACATAAGTAGGCCAGGAAAAGTAGCATTGGGAAGCAATCAATTGGATTCTGAGGTATCTAAGAGGTTCATTAGATAATGTGTCTTTGCTTTACAAGTGCAGTTTTGAAACTACAGAATTATGTAGATGCTGATTTGGCTGATGATGTTAACAAAATGAAAAGTACTACTGTGTTTGTATTTACTTTGGGTAGAACAACTGTATCTTAGGCTTCAAATCAGTAGAAGATTGTTACTCTGTCTACTATAGAAACCAAGTATGTTGCATCGACTGCAGCTGTTAAGGTGATGATTTGACTACAAAGTTTCTTAGATGAATTGGGTAAGAAGTCAAAGTACTACTTTTCTTGCTAAAAATTCGACTTTTCATTCTAAGTTGAAGCATATACATATGAGACAAGGACTAGAACCTGCTCTCAGTAGGTGAGATAACATCCAAGCATACAAACCACTGGGCCAAACAGAACTTGTTGGTCAAGAATGAAACATTATTAATTATAAAGATAATCTAAGTACCAAATATATTAAAAAAATTAAATGATACATCACAATTTGATCTCTGTTAAACCTCGGTCTTACCTCAAAAACCTTGAACCTTTCTCCTTTCCGGTTCTTTGAACGGTTGGGGTTTCAAAACCATGGTGATGAGAGCTTATGTTTAAAGGTATGTGACTGGTGTAGGTGATTGAACTAGTCTCCAAGTGGGAAATTTATTAAGCTATGTAGAGCCTAGTTCGTGTTTGATTCGAATTATAACCCAACTCGATATAAAAGTGTTACGGTTTTAATGAGAGATTTTTTTAAAGCTTTGTGCATGAATAAAAGGCTTGGTTCGATAGGATTCGCTGTGTTGGATATATATATATATATATATATATATATATATATGTAGGGACTGGGTTTATGCATTGCTCCTAAGGGATAGGTGAATTCAAGCCCTATATATATATATATATATATATATATATGTAGGGACTGGGTTTATGCATTGCTCCTAAGGGATAGGTGAATTCAAGCCCAGTGAGCCCAACAATATAAATTTGTAAAGAGTGAGTAGAAGAATTGGGTTTTAATGAGTGTAACAACAGTTGAAGATTATTTAAAGAATGAATAAATGAAACAAATATGAATTTAGACAAGCAACTCAATCCTCGGCACTAGTCCGAGGAGCTTCAGCTTATTATTTCTTGAGTGTCAATGACAATGGTTACAAAGTTAGCTCAGATCACTACAGTGTTTTCTCAGGTGAAATCTCCGATCCTTTTTTCTTAGAGCTCCTTCTTCTTTATATACTAATTTCATCTTTCATCTCCACCATACATTAGCATGTATGGTGGAGATGAACAACTCATTGTTTCATTAGCATGTCTTCCATCCATAGCATGGAAAACATAAGTCAACCACTTTTGGAGAGAGGATTTAGAATCTTAGATTGCAAAGTCAATTAACAAATCTCTTTCCTAGTCGGTAGGGATTTTAGAAAGAATAAAGAGATTTTTGGTTTACTTTACTTGAACAAATCTCTTTTCCAAATGTCCCTTTAAGCTAGGGTTTACTTTACTTGGTGTTACGCACGGCTAGATGTTGAGTATGCATTCATGGTAATTGGATACGTGACAAGTTGTTGTGCAAGTAATATGTACTAGGCATATGAAAGCAGTTTGTAGGGTAAAATTTTATTTTCTTTCAATTTGTGTAATGATATTTTGCGGTCCTTTATTTGAATTGTTGCTTTGATTTGCTTTTATTTCCTCCATCATTGGGGGCTTAAGATATTGATTCAAATAAAATGGAGCTTTCTACAATACCTTGATTCCTTAAATATATTTAGATGATAACAAAAGGCAAGAGACTGTGATTTCGTACCAGGCAAAAGAGAAGCGTTGAGAGAAACAAATCTTTCAGCCAAATTAAAAGAGAATATATATACAAATTATATATTTCTTCTATAATTGTGCTTATGTAACGTGAGGTTGAATCTTTGAAAGCTTTTGTACTAAGGACTTTATCAATCAAATGGAGTTCAATCAATTGGGTAAACAAATAAACTACAATGTTTAAATTATCTAGCCAGCATAATTTTAGTGGCTCAACATGCATGCTCGCTATGTGGAGCAATTAGACCAAAATCACATAAATAAACTAGGGCCATAGCCAACAAAATTTCCAAGCAAGTACTTAATCACATCAAAGTCTTTGTCATATTTCTACAATGTGAAATTCAAATATTTGTACTCCTTTTCCCCCACCAGCCCACGCCACGATGCCATTCTTTTCTTATTTTTGTCAAGAAGATAGATAGCACCGAAAAAGCAACAAACATTTCCATCAACCGGCTGTCCAATTCACGCAAGGTCATATGTATTGGCCATTGACAAAGGTGTCGATGAGAGAAACGCCTACTTGGACAAATTTGTTTGTTTTCTTTTCTCTATTTCATTTTTTAATATATGTTTTCTTTAAACCTTTTTTAAATGTCAAACTTAATTGAAACGTATGAAGAAAAAAAATTTCCTATCTTACTGGTGTTTCTTAATGTCAAAAAGTTACCAAAGAAAAAGGAGGGTTAAAAAAAATAACGAAGCAAAAGTTTATAATTTGAAGATAAAATAAATACAAAAAAAAAAAAAAAAGTTACCTTTAAAAGGGTTAAGAGCTCAAACTCTTTATAAAATAATTTATTATCATTCATAAAATGAATTTATAAGCAATAAAATTTTAAAATAATTATAAAATTATATTTCATAATTTGATCTTGATTTTGTTGAACTCTAAAGTTTTAGATGTACAAATAGTTACGGCTTAAAATTGTGAAAACTTAAATCATTTTATAAGTTTTAAAAATTAACATAAGTTGTACTTTAAGTTTATCTAATTACTAAAACTAATCACATAATAATAATAAATGAAATTTGATAATGAAAAAAATAAATTACAACGCGATTTATTTATATAAAAACCTTAATAAATAAATAAAATATAACTGGATGTCATATTTTATAGGTTTTATAACATTAAAATACTACTTTTTCTATGTAAAAAACACTCAATTGGTATTTATATTAAGGCCATTTTATTATTTAGATTGGTCTTGATTATTATACGAGTGCATAATGTGTGTGTCTATATATGACCACAATTTTATGAAGACAAGTATGTTAGTTATAAATTGTCCCCCCTAAAGTCAAATCCTAACTACCCCATTGCCTTGGCGCACTTAAATAAGAGTTATTATGTTTGTCATGCATTAAATTCACTTATCTTGAACCTAATCATGTGTTATGTTATTTAAAAGGAAAATGCTAGAACTCTTTTTTACAAATTCTTGATGTAATGAGTGGTTATTGGTAAGTAAAAATATAATGTTAATTGTGGGCCCATCATATAAGAACCAGTAAAAATATGTCACATCAATAGTTTGTAAAAATGTTATAAAATAATTTGTGCTTATAATATTACTCTATTTAGAATGTTAGTAAGAACACGTTTGGTACACTGTAATGATGATTACAGTGTAATAGGAATAAGTAATGTAATAGTAAATTGGAATTAGGTACCTATTCCAATTCATCACTTTGGTCCTAACAAAGAAATGGAATCATGGAAAGATGGAATGGCATCATATTTTAGTCTTCTAAAGTACCATTTTAAAAATATTATATTAGCATTTTATTACCTATATATAAATGGAAAAATCAGTAAACTCTCTAAACTATATATCTATCCAGATTACTTATGAGTAGTTCTAAAACCATAAATTATTTCACAATTTTTTTGCTACAATTATAAATGACAGATTGTGAATAGATAACCATTACTTTCACGTGGACCAACTTTTTTTTTTTTTCGAGTAATTCTAGGACCACATACTATTTCACAATTTTTTTTTTTCACAACTTTAATGTGATAGATTGTAAGTAGTTGACTATCACTTACTTATGAACCCGCCTTTTTTTCTCCACCACTCACAGTTGTGGCAAAGAAGTTGTAAGATAAGTTGTAGTACTAAATTTTCTCTTTTTTCTTCACCAACCACGCTTTACCATGTCATAATTGTTGCAAGAAGTTGTGAAAAATTTTGTAGTTTTGGACTTTTCCATAACTTATTAGTCTAAAGTCTTCTCCTTTTCTTTCCTCTGCCTCTTTTTTCCTCTTGAATTTGATTTTCGTTATTTATTTGATTATTTTATGAATTAATTTGTACTTTCTACCTACTAGTACAATGGATATAAACAGTTAGGATCTGTTTGGATACCGCTTATTGTTGAAAACTGAAAACACTGTAACAAAATAATTTTTAAATATGTGAATAGTGTCGTGAGATCCAATTTTAAGGAAAAAGTTGCTGAATGAAAGTACTTGTAGGTCCCGTGAACAATGCAAAAGACCCACATAAAAATGCTTCCCCTGAGAAACGCGCTTCCCAAACGGAGGCTTAAAAAGAAAAACTAACATTAAATAAAGTTACTCATTTTATAAATATCGAACTAAAATTGTAAACAATAAGAACATGCTATCTAGCATGCTAGTGCCATCTCTTCATTAGTGCGGTGCTAGGAAAAAAACAGGAGAATTAAAACAATTTTAAGTAACTAATAAAACTTGTCAATCAAGAACTGGGGTCACTTCAAAATTAGTGCGGTGTTGGTTGTGGTAGAAACAGGGAAAAAAAACACTAAGAGAACTCATATCTGTCACAAAGGAAGGCAAGAAAATTGTAGGGTTCACTATTAACAAGAGAGAATAAATGAAGCTCTTGAAAGAATTTTCTTGTTGCACTAAATTAGTATGTTTACATTCAAAATCTTTTGTAAAGATAATTTTTTGCATTTTTCAATATTTGTTTATAGTAAAAAAATTTAAGTAAAAGGATAACCATCTTTGTCAATAAAAATCCTATAAAAGATATAACTATTTTTCCAAAAAAACTACTCTATCTCATGCTACTTTATATAAAAAAATAAATAAATAAATAAATAAAAGTTAAGATTTGAGGCAATATGGAAATTGTTGAAAACTCTATCTCATTTTTAAGGCCACTATCAATATAGAAAAAAGAATAGTTATTATAGTCCTTTTGGTAAGTAGTAGTTATTCTTTATTTAAAAAGAATAACTATTTCTAGATGATGTGATATATTATATAATTTTAGATTTGTAATATTTAATTTGAATAATGGTTCTAGAATTCCCAAATAAGGTATTCGAGAATTTTTATTCAAATTTCTCCACTTCAACTAGTACAAATAAGGCATTCAATAATAATTATTATTCAAATTCTCCCACCTCAATTATCGAATGGTATATATAATGCACCACACCCCTAGTTTTATGTGAAAAGTGGAAAAAATAACAAAAAGTCACAACATTTCATGTATTAATATGTCAATTCACATATGAGCACCACCACAACCTACAATTTAAATGATATAAAATGTTAATTTAGGAATATTTCGCAGTTATTGTAATTTTGTATTGTGTAAATAGTATTACTCACCAACTAACTTTCTCAATTTCGTTCAACCCAAAGACTTACCGCGGCGACTGATAAAGGAAAAAGTGATAGATTTTTTTATTTTTTTGAGGAGGAAAAAGTGAAAGTGAAAAGGCTGCAAAGGGTTTTTTTTTTTTTTTTTTTTTTTTTTCTCTTGGAACCCCTGAATTATTACATTATTTATTTCTATTATATGGGCCTAATTCTTTTGACATTTTTAGCGGTCCGGTCAAGCACTATGAGACGCATACAAGGGGCCAAGGGCACATGGTATAGTGTATTTGTTATTATCACCGATCCATTTAAGACCAAAACATTTTGCCACCTTCTTTGTTTTTTCTTTTTTCCGTACTTTCTTCTTCGGGGTGGGGGAGTCAGAATTATAGGTGTGGAAATAATTAGACTAATGGAGCACCATTGAAATGGAAAATCAGATATAGTGGGTGCCAGTTATCTTCTTGAAAAATAAAGTTGGTTGGTGCACTATCACATATCTTTTTTTTGAGAAACGCACTATCATATATCTTTTTTTTTTTTTTTTTTTTTGAGAGAAACACTATCACATATCTAGAATCGAATGATAGTCTAAAATCTATTTTATTTTTTAATTTAATGGTTAGAATATTTAAAACTATACAAATTACTGTGGAATTAATCTTACGAGCCGCACTATGAAACTTTGGAAAATAGTGATTGAACATAGGTTAAGAAATAAAGATAATAATATCAAAAACTCAATCTAGTTTTATGCCCGGACGATCTACCATGGAAGCTATATTTTCCTAATTAAATGTCTGATAGAAAAATATAGAAACACTTGTAAAGATCTTCATATGGTTTCATTGAGCTAGAGAAAGCATACAATAAGGCCTCTAGAGAAGTTATGTGGTGTGTTTTGGAAAAGAAAGAAATTTCTCTAAAGTAATATTAAGTTGATTAAGGATAGGTATGATAGAGCTGTAATTAGTGTGAGAACGAGAGGAATCACATGTGAGTTTCCTATCACTATGATTTTTCATCAAGGATCAACATTATGTCAATATCTTTTTGCACTAACGATGGACGAGCTCACTAAATTGATCTAAAAGGAAGTCCCTTAGTATATGCCTTTTACAAATGATATAGTTTTAGTGTACGAAGCTAGAAGTAGAGTTGATAACAAGTTAGAAATTTGACAAGAAACTCTAGAATCTAAAGGCTTTCGATTAAGTGAGACTAAAACAAGCTACATTGAATGTAAGTATAGTAAAAATAAAAACAGAAATGATTCCTATCTTCCCAAGCAACCCCACCTACAAAACCCAATCCTTTAAGTTTTTACATACCAAATCCTTTGAATTTTAAGAATTTCACCCTAAATTCATACTATTTATAATTGAAAAATAAAAACTCATCCCATTTGCCCCGTTAATAATCTTACGATAATGGGTTAGATAAACTAAAGAAACTAAACTTCTAAAATTCTATTTATTTTAATTTTAAATATTAGTAAATACTTTTATACTAGATTAAATAATATTTACAATGATTTAGGATCAAGTTACACTTTAGTGTACCTCTTTACTATTCACTCAATAAATTTTTATTAGAATAATATTTTAAAATTTTCACCATTGGATTCATATTCTCTTTATTCTTAATATGTCATCATATATAATTGATCATGTTTTTTTTTTTTGGTTTAAAAATTGACCGTGTTTAAATCACTAAAATATACTAAAAACTCAATACAAAATTCTAAATATTTAGAAACCAAAATGCCTCCTAAATTGTTTTACCGCACATCACTTACAATTTCCTTTTCCAAAGTCTTTCAACTCACCAATACTCTATCTTGTGACTCCATCATTTTATGTTGTTTTGTTCGCCTTAACAGGCAAAAGAAATAATGAAGTCAACTTTTTAGTCAATGATGAAAGAAATCCTAATTTAGTCAATGTGAAAGAAACCCTACTTTGTTTTGTTCTCCTTTACAAATTTTTTTACATTTTTAATTTTTTAACTTTAACTTTTTACTTCTTTTTAATATTATTTTTAGTAACTTTCAGCCTCAACCGTTGATTGCTATTACATCAAATGCGATATCTTAGGTGTTGCACGTGACCACAATCCGACCGATACCCATGTGATATCAGGAATATTGCAGGCTAGAGCTAGACATAGTGCCACCTCTGGCACCAGATGTAATGGAGTGACACAAGAAGACGCCGTGACTCCATAATTAGGGTGAAGCATTTTTCCATGTAGCACATGCAAGATGTAAGAAATGGAACACACAACAGCTGTCATAGACTCATATGGCGGCTCCACATATAGTACAGGTGGTTATAGGACCACGCCAAAAAATTTATACATGCTTAAAATTAAAAAAAAAAAACAAAGTTTCTCTTCAAACTAGTTCGAAAAGAAACCCTACAAACTCCTTCTATATTTTTATATTGAGTGTGAATTTTGAAAATCTAACCATTGAATAGCATGTTCTTATTATATCCTCCATGCTTATAAAATTTCAAGAAGATCAAAGATCAATTGTTATGTCATTGAACAAATGTTAAAATTTCAAATTTTTATGATCTAAAATTATGTATAAACAATAAGTTTATTGATTGAATAGTAAATAACATCCAATTTGAAAGAAATTTGATATGCATGTTAAGAACTTAAGGAACATGAAGTTCAACGGTTAGATTTTCAAAATTCGCAAAAAAAAAAAAAAGATATATACGATAAGTTTGAAGAGTTTTTCTCCAAACTAGTTTGGAGAGAAACTTTGTTCTTAAAAAAAGTTATATACTAAAGTAACCTATTTTGACCATCCTAATAATAATATCACTTTGACTGGAGAATCACAAGAATTTTGATTCAATAAAAATAAAAGTAATGCAGCATCCGCAATATTTTCACAATAATTTCACTACAAATTGCAACTTCTAACTTGAGGAATAATATTATGGTAAGCTGTTATTAATTCTAATTTGAGTCTAATACTAACATTACTTTTTTACCCATCAATATGTAATAGTTAGTCGCATAAGATTTATTATGAAAATGTTATGAACATAGCATTACTTCATAAATAATTCTGCCCCCCCAAATATAATCCTTAACCTCTTTAAAAAACCAATAATAATTAAATAACAACAATAAAAATTTGTCTAACATAAATAAGAGTAATGTTACATCAACAACAAAAATGCATCTCACAACAAAAATAAGAGTAATACTACCTCAACATTCTTTTTGTTAATAGAAAGAAATTGTAATACTTCATGTATTTGCGCTTTTTTTTGTGACATACATTTTAATTATTTCTTTATTAGATTTTGTATAATTTAATTTTTTTTAGTGACCACCCTAAAAAAAATACTTAAAAAATTTTCGAAAGTGCAATGTGAACTGAATTAAAAACTATGTACTTTTTCTTTGACAAAGAAAATTATTGCATCTTTTGGGATTGTGCTCCTTACCTCTCATAGAGGGGTGGACTCCATAATAGGTGGGACCCACCCCTCTATAAGAGAACCGGAGCATTGTCCAGGACTATGCAGTAACATCCCTAAAAGTATGCATTGGTTTGAAGTATCAAAAACGCTTCCGTACTGAGTTTTCTTTCTTCAAATTTTATTCTGATCTTCACTGCTCAATTTACATTTTGCAACTCTTTTGGTCAGCATCTTAGAGGTTTTCAGAGAATGCTAAGTCGGTGTCAAGTTGGATGTATATGGCCTACCCCAATGTTTAGTGTGTAAAAAAAGATAACTTTATTTTTTTTGGGAAGTCGGTGTCACACGAGTCGCGAGTGATTCTTATTTTATGTTGTTTTGTTTATTATTCCTTTAGTTACTATTCATGGACTCTACTGCACTTTTTGATCCTATTCATGGATCTTACTATATTATTTCAGCTAACTTTTACCTGTAGTACTCTCAGCAAAAAGTTTTCAATTTCAGCAAAATAAGCATATCCCAAACAGACCCTCGTTTATTATTCCCTTGGGTACTCATAAATTTTCATCAGGAGGTAAGGCCGCTAGTTTCTTTCTAAGCTTAGGTTGTGTTTGGTTGATAGAAATGATTTCAGGAAAAGTATTTTTCACATTATAGGTATTTAAGGCAACGAAAAATGTTGTTAAACCGGAAATTTTTTTTCCAATTGATAGTAAAATAAAGGTACTTATGATGAAAATTGGCTTATGTTTTCATTTTCTGTAAACCATTTTTTTGTTTCACTAAAAAATTATCAACCAAACCTTCACTGCTCCCCCCCCCCCCCCCCCCCCTCCCAACCATCACCCCCACTAAAGTCCCCTAATCATTGTTGTCAATGGCTAGTGGCCGTCAACCACCGGTCCCTAATTACCATTTTTTATCTAAACTTTTCTTTTTAAAAAAAAAAAAATATATATATATATATATATATACATGCTTGGGAGATGAGAAAATAGTAGAAAATATGTTTTCCATAGCATTTTCAGGACCAAAACCAAATATTAGAAAATATTTTTTCAGAATATTTTCAAGAATACAACCAAACACTTAAAAATAATTTCATATCTAGAAATTAAATATTTTCACTTGAAAATATTTTACAATTGAAAATTATTTTTCATCGAACCAAACACTAATCCTTACTCCTTAGGTAAGGTTACACTAAAAGAATATGAGAAATTTAAAATAATCATAATCATAATCATAATTGTTTTGTGTGTGTGTTTTGAATTTGGTAGGATAATGGAAAAGTGAAATGATAAAAAAATAAATATGACCCTCCTTTGCTTGGTTAGGACTTCAGAGGAAGGATGAAAGGCTAAAACAAAATTGTCTTATAAATTTACTATTATGGTAAAACTTAGGTAAAGTATTTTAGGTGCAATATAACAGAATTAATTTCCAATTAAATTTAAACACATTGCTATATTTGAATTTAATTATATAACTTTTTTTTAATAAGAAATTATATAACTTAATATATATATATATATGTGTGTGTGTGTGTGTGTGTGTGTGTGTGTGTGTGGGTGGGGGGGGGGGGGGGGGGCTGAGGACCGAGGAAGGGATCGTTGAGCTATTAATGTGATTATTAAGGCATCATAAGCCCGAAGAGGGAATCCACTCGAGGATAGGAGGAGAAGAGATAAAAGACTTTTAGGAGCTCCAATGGGGAAGGACAAGGTGTGGAAAGAGAATCATGGGGGGTAGGGGAAGTTAGTTTACTACCTCCACATTAAATGATTAGCAACAGCTTTATTAGCTATATTGATGAGAAAGTGACCTGAACAATGGATTTCACAGCTAAGCAATTTCTTCTACCACATTCATCAGAAGCTTAAGGGGGTAGGTGTCAGAATGAGAATTTGGGTAGGTGGAGATGAGGGGTCAAGATTTGAAGTGCTAAGAAGTATATAAGGGAAGAGAATTTCCAGATAAAAGAGGGAGAGGCATTAAAACAAGAACATTGAGAGAAGAGCATGAACAGTGTATTATTCTGAGTATCATTGGCCTCCCCGGGTGAACTTGTAATAAGCCATTTACTCAATTTGTGATCCTTAGTCTTTTTTTCCTGTTTTTGTCTTCGGGCTAACTCCTTTTTGTTTAATCCACTCTCTTACAAATAAATATTGATTTGGGCCTAGTTGAACTGTTCAAACCTCACTATTCTAAGGGGGCTTAGGCTGTTTGATCCTTAAGTCCTTACAATATATATATATATATATATATATATCTTTTGTTTTAAAAAATAAAAATACATACCTAAGTTTTGCGCATATAAGGAAAAAAAATGCAATTAGATAAGTCAATAAAGATTATTACTATGACTATAAAACTAGTGAACGTATATTAAATTTATTATATATCCATCTATTTTAAATAAGAAAAAAATAACTTGAGTAAATTAGTACAAATTGCACCTTATTATAAATGGTTTTTTTTTTTTTTGACCTGTTATTATAAATCATATCATATCATATTATATATAATAAATATATATAATAAAAGTTGGGCTTAGACGCCGTGGTTGCGCCACGTGGCTTCACCAAATTGCAGAAATTTTAATAAATTTTTAGATTTTAAGAATAAATATATATACATATTTTTTGGATAAATATGACAAATCAAGTAATGAAAGAATGTAGCATTTGATTTACAACTATAACAGTTGTGTCTATCTAAAATGTTATCAACAAACCCTAAAATCAAAAAATAGATATATATTTTTTTGTCTTTATCTTTTTCTCCTATAATTTCTAAGTTGATAAAAATTTTATTTTGATTACAATCCAAATTCTTCATATAATCCTTTTATTATTAATTTATCTATAATTTCAAAAAAAAAAAAAAAAAAATAAGAGTATACATAGAGTAGTTAAAGTGAAAGAATTGATGAAATTTTTTTTTTCCCACGATTCTTTAAAAAACTTAAAAGGAAAAAAAAGAAGATAGAATTTGCTTTTTTTTTTCCTACGTTTATATATTTTTTTTTTGGTGGATATATTTGCATTTTATGTCATCTTTTTCCTAATTAATAATAAAGTAAAAAAACAAACAAAAAAAGTATTTGAGTTTCACCTAAACTACTTCTTTTTGTTCATATTTTCTTCACAACCTAAAATTCCCACTATATATACACACAGTTTTTTTGATATTTCATTATTTCTATTACGTACTTTACAATTATTTGCTATATCCTTCCTTTCTCCTCTCTGCCCTACCTACAACCTTGCAGGTAATTTTTTTTTCTTTCATCAAATTGAATAGATTTGGTGTATTTGTTGCCTTTTTATTATATATAAAATGATTTTTATCGACAAGTTTTATAGAAATGATGAAATTCTATGTTTGATCACACATTTTAGTGTTTTTTTTTAGAAGTCAATATAGCAAGCAATATTTTTGTATTTTTTAATTTCTTATTACATGATTATTTGTTGTTTACATCAATATTTTATTATGGATTTAATTTGTTATGACTTTTGTTTGGTGTTTTGTTCCATGTAATCTATATTCTTTAATTGAAAGCAAAATTTGCTGTCAAACATGAAATTGGATATAAAAGAATCAATCCATCCAAATTTCTAGGTAAGTCTATCTTTACTTAACTCCGTTTTTTTTTTAATTGAGGTTTTGGCTTAATTTTGTTTTCAACCGTTTCAATTTTTGAATTCATTATTTTTTCATGTATAATATTAATATTTGGGTTTTTTTTTTATGATAAAAAAAAAAAAACTAATATATGTGTTCTTAAAGGCTAAAAAAGGGAAAAATTTGCTAAATAGACTGATTTTATGAAATATTTCGGTGAATAGACTGCGCGTGAAAGTATTTAGTTAGTTGGACTGATTTTGGAACTCGAGTTTGCCAAACTCGAGTTTCAGCCCAAAAATCCCAACATAAATCTGATGTGGAATTAAAAAAACAAAAAAAAAAAAAAAAAAAAAAAAAACGTGGAACTCGAGCTTACCAAACTCGAGTTCCATGTATTTTTGGGCTGGAACTCGAGTTTAGCAAACTCAAGTTTCAAAATTAGTCTAACTAACTAAATACTTTCACGAGCATATTATTCACTGAAATATTTCCTAAAATCAGTCTATTTAGCAAATTTTTCCGCTAAAACACAATACAATTACAAACATTACTTTAAGTTAGGGTGTTATATTTATTTATTAGTAAGTTAGAATGTTACATTAAGTTAGAGTATTATATTTTTATTTATTATTAATTCAGTTTAGGGTTGATATAATTTATAACCATTTGAATGAAATTAATACTAAAACAAATGATTTAAATATCAAAATAAGAAATAAAAATCAAATTTCATTTAAGTGTACAAGTACAATTTATTTTTTAATCTTAAATATTGAATTAATTCTTTTTTAAATTTATTTGATATTAAATTTAATTATATTATCAAAATATTTTTTATTAAGCCGTGTATCGCACGGGCATAATACTAGTGGATTAGAAAAACATGGGAGAAAATCGTAAATTTGTCTTCTTTTAGTTAGGCATCTTTTCTCCCTTGTTTTCTCTTCTTTTAGAGAGAGGGGGAAAAGACTTGAGCCAAGGAAGAAAAATCTTAACTCTCTTTCTTTCGGATAAGAGTTTCTTCTTTACCAAACTAAGAAAATGGTACTCATCCCACTATTTTCTATTGTCAATTTTCCATTGGTTTCCTTTTCATCCTTATCTAACAAACCTAAATATTTTAAAATAATAATAATAATAATAATAATAATAACAAAAGGACGTGGAAGTCTATCACCTCACTACCGCGAAACTTCACTGTATTGGAATTTTCTTTCCATTTGTCGAAAAAATATTATTCATTGACCTCCCATCATCTCTAACTAAAGTCATCCTTCTTGGTTGCACCGTTGCAGTGTTAACTCATTGCCTTACTTGTAGATTTCTGATAGAAGAAAAACAACTTAAGATTGCAACTCCTAGAATAATAAATAAATAAATAAACAACAACTTCAAAATGCTAAAAATGGGGTTCCTGGTTGCATACTCTAGTTGAAATGTTTATGATTTCGGATTTCCTCTATCATTTACATTGGCTCATAATATGGTACTCCATTTTCAGTGTGTTTGGATAAAGAACTCGGGTGCCATAGCCATTTGGTTGTCTTTACTCTTTCATGGGTTTTCTGAATTATGATTGTTGGTGAATGTTAACCCGATGGATCCTAAGTTCATTGTACTTCATTTTGTACTACACTCCTATAATTAGTTGTACAATACTCGCGAGTATGTATAGCTATACATACTCTAAAAAAATAAAATAAAAAGAGTATGTATAGCTATATAAAGGCAGTCCCTTCTATAGTTTTACGCACATACCAACATAGTATGAACTAAGAATTCATTCTTAAGTCTAACTTGGTATATGATAGTAATTCGGCCAAATTTGACCCAACCATAACTCATGGCCCATGAATCGTCTACGTGGGCTATCATATAAATGACTATAAATTTAAACTGATTTTAATATGAGTTGTCAAGATTACTAATGGAATGATTTAAAATGAGTAATTGAGTATTTTTAGGGACTACTCATCTTGATAATGGAGTTATCCCCACCTGCATAGGTATTGCTTGGTACCAAAAATACTCAATTTGAGATAACTAGTAGAGTGATTTAATAAGATGGTTACATGTTCTTGTTATCTCAGATTTTGCATGCCTACGCCCTAAGTTTTTGGTCAAACTGGGGCAGCAATTCTCACAAACTAATGGGTGAAACCATGGTTTTAAAAGCAGGATCAGACTGAACGGTTCAATCAGGAATCAAACCCTCAACTAATCCGGTAAAAATCAGTGGTTCAACTATAAAAACTATCGGTTCAACCAGTAAAAACCATACCCTTTTTTTTTTTTCAGTTTTTTGACCGTTCTAGTTTTTTTAACCATGGGTGAAACATGTTTGCAAGGGAAATAAGAGGTGGCAACAAGGGTAGAATAAGGTGGGAAGTGAAAGATGGAGATTGCATGAAGCAAGGCTAGTGGTGGCATGAGGGAAGTAGGATTTAGCATGATGCTTATCTTGAGGTGGCATGTTGTGAAGGTTGAAAAGTTATTTACAAAATAGTCCTTAAGTTTCTTCCCAATCACACTAATGCTCTGTTTGTTTGCTTGTAAAATATTTCCTAGAAATTTTTTTTTTTTTTTTTTCATATTTTCAAGTGTTTGTTTTATTGTAAAATGTGGTCAAACATGAAGCTCTTTTTCGTTGACTGGAAAACTCTTTGATAAAATTTGTAAAATGTTTTACACCAATTTGTTTTTGTAAAATTTGTCTCTGTTTATGTTAATCATCTACAAACATAGACAGAGACACAAAACGCTATTGTTTCTTTCTACATTAGAGTATTTGCCTTAGTTCATGCAAAAATATATGTCTATCTTAGTGTAATTACTTACCTTTTCTATTTTACATACTCACTTTTCAAAATACCTCACATCAAATTATCTATTTTACACTATATTTTATAAAAATACTATTTCCTATTATTATCCCAAATCATCTCTCTCTTCCTCAACCAAAAATCACTACCCTCAATCTAAATAATTATTAAATATTCTTTTGCATTGCTACAGTAACTATGTAAATTTTCTCAATCAACTCCAAAATACACCAACATCAGTCTATGTATTTTTGCACAATGATACATAGACTAATGTGGGGGTATTTTGGAGTTGATTGGGCAAATTTAAGACCTTATTCTATTTTACAACCGATGCAAATGCTCTTACAATGAAAATTGTAATTAATGTAAAATTGTAGGGAGGGGGCCCAAATATGAAATTGTAAAATAAATATACCTTTTTTTTTTTCTTAAGATTGAGGGGGCAAGCCCTTTTGGGCCCCTACCTGGCTCTGTCCCTGTCTGGTTGAATACTTTAGTTGCCTAGTTTGTGTTTAATCTGAATTATGATCCAACCTAAAATTAAAGAGTTATGATTTTAATGTTAGATTTTCTAAGTTTAATCTATGGAGTGGAGGCTTAGGCTGATAGGATCCGCTATGTGGGATATAAATATTGTTGTTTTATATTAGGGCTTTATGTGTTGTTTTAGAGAGAAAAATTGTACAAATGTATCTCGTATATTTTAAAAATAGTAAAATTACTGCAATTTTATGGATGTAGGCAAATTTCTTAACAACGTACTTTCTTATGTCGTGTGATTGCCTTTTGCGTGTGTGTTATTTTTCTATCTGTTTTCACATCTCACAGATTTGGGGATTTGTATATATTCCCAATAACTGGTATCAGAGCTTAGGGTTAGGGTTTAAGCGAAAGCAATGGAAAAGGAAACAAGAAAGGCATCTAGAATATAAAATTTTGACAACACAGACTTTGGATTCTGGAGGAAGAAGATCGCGGATTACCTATATAGGAAGAAGTTACACGAGTTGCTTTTGGGTGAGTAGCCATAAGGCATGGATGATCATGATTGGAAACTTCTTGAAAGACAGGTGTTAGGGTTTATTCAATTAACCTTATCTAGATTGGTTGCACATAACCACAGTAGGTTTGATGGTGGCCTTATTTGGTATGTATGAAAAACCGTTAGCAAACAACAATGTGCATATGATGAAGAAATTATTTAATCTAACAATGGCAGAAAATGCATCAGTAGCACCGAATCTAAATGAATTGAACGCCATCACAAATCAATTGTCCTTTGTAAAAATTAATTTTGATGATGAGACCGTACACTGATCATTTTGGCCTCTTTGCCAAACAGTTGGGAGACCATGAGAATGGAAGTATATAATTCTAGTACAATGACACATGAGATCTAATTCTAGCATAGTAGATTCGTAGAATAAATGCAGGTGAAACTTCATGATCTAGTTCTGCCTTAAACCTTGAGACAAGGGATAGAGGACATGACAAAAATTAAAATTGGGCGAATAAAAATCTAGAAATTCCAATCGGTACAAGAAGTAATCTAGATCTGGCCAACAAGTATAATGTTGGAACTGTGACAAGGCTAACCATATTAGGAGGCACTGCAAAAGTATTAAAAAGAAGAATGAGAATGACTCTGCAAATACCGTAACAAAAGAGGTACATGATGCACTAATGTAGACACTCGATTTTGCACCAATAATTTAATCTAGGAAGATGACAAGAGTGACTATTCATATATCCAAAATTTTGAGTTGCATTACATGTATTAATTCATTCATTGCAATCATAAAATGATCTTGAGGTGCTAACGATCACGTCGGTATGACCAATTTCCAAATCGGACCGTCGGATTGAAAGATATCACATGATCAAGTTTTCACGGTTTGCATGCATTTTGTTTGGGTGAAGCCGATCACGAATGATTAATTTAAATTAGTTCTGATTGGTTGTACAATTAAAATTAATTAAATAATTTTGTGATTGGTTGTTGGTTAGTGTCATAAATGGGCTTGCTTGCATGGAAATAAAGTGAATAATTAGATAACAAAGAAGTTGTGGATAATCAAGTCTCTTGGAATATTTATCTACAAGATAATTATCACTTTAAAAGGGATTAATTTTTAGAATACGGATTAAAAATGTGTCTAGGTATGATTCCCGACTTAAAAATCCTCAAAAAGGGAGTCCAAATTGGACCAAAACTCAAACATGGGCCTAGCACCCAAAAGGGCCATTCGTCACGCTTGGGGTCCCGATCGGCACTTCTCAAGTGCCAACTGGCCTAAATGCTAGGCCCGTCCCAAGGACCCCCTGATTGAGATAAATCCTATCTTTTTAGGATTTTTAAAGATAAGGAAGCGTTCCAATTCGTACATGATCTCATTTAGCATTCCAACTTCTATAAATAGGGGAGGCCTCCCAATATTCAGCACTCTTTTCTAACCCCCTCTTTCTGGGCTCTCTTATTCTGACTTTTCTATTCCCCTTACGTTAAACACATTCTGAAGGCTTTTGCTTTAGGAACTTCTTTTTTGTAAATAAAGTATTTTAGACTTCAAATAGGTGAACAAACTTCTTTGATTTCTAAAATATTCTTTCATTAGAAGAGCACGCTCATGCAGGAGGTATTCTGTTTTTCTTTTCTTTTCTTCTTCCATTAATTAGTATGTTTTTGTTTGATGCATGAATATGTTTAGTATGTTTTATGATGTCTTGTTCTTAATATATAATTGTCATGCTTAGATACTGTAGATGATTGTTTATTTCAATTCTTTCTTTTTTACTTCAAAATCTGCAATGACTATCAAAACTCTTTTATGAAGAACCAAATTGATCTGTATTTTCATTAAATACAGATCTGATTTTTTTTCAAAACCCAAAACTGATTTGTATTTTCATTAAATTCAGATATGATTTTTTCTAAACTCAAAACTAATCTGTATTTTCATTAAATATAGATCTGAATTTTTTTTTAAATACAAAACTGATTTGTATTTTCATTAAATACAGATCTGATTTTTTTTCTGAAAAGTTTTCTTTGTTATAAAATTGTAGATTTTGAAATTCAAAAGAAGGAATTGAAAGTTAGGTTAAAGTTTTTTTTAATATGTGATGCATGTATAATAAATTTGTCTCATGAATGTGGATCCCCTTTCAAAAGTCTTTTTTCATTTGTGTCCAACAATAGATCCGATTTTTTACAAATAAAATCTTTTTTTTTTTTTACTTTACACATATCAAATCTGATTCTTTTCAAAATATATTTTTTTTTTTCTTAATAAAAAATAGATCTGATTCTTTTTAGCAAAATCCTTTTTTTTTTTTTTTTTTTACAAAAAACAAATTTGATTTTTTTTAACAAACTAAATTTTTTCTAAACTTAACACAAAACATATTTGATTTTTCTTGATAAAATCTTTCTTTCTTTCTTTTTAACCCTTCACAAAAATAGATCTGATTTTTTTACAAACCAAGTCTTATTATTTTAATTTTCAAAACAAATTGGAATTTTTTTTTAAAAGAGGACATCATTCATAAGCCAAATTTATTTTAATTTTTTTTTTTTTTTGTCAAATGTCTGTCGTGTGTATTCAACATATCATTCAACATCATGTAAAAAAGGTATATTGGTCATTAGAGTCTAGAAGACCAGACTCTATCTAGGCGAAATGAGTGCCTAACATCTTCCCATTTCGTAACCTAACCCCCGAGCTTAGGATTTTTGGATAGGTAGATTAGTGTTTTGTCTTTTAATTTTGGTAGATTGTAACTAGGACCAAAGCTTTGTATTTTTTTGCATAGATTGTAATTAGGACCCAAAGCCTTGTAAGGTTAATTTACCAAAGTGGTACCTTTCTTTATTCAATCAATGACAATGAAGTATTTTGAACATTTAATTTGTATTTATATTTTTTCTTTTTTCTTTTTGTATAAAAAAATAAGTAGTGACTCCACACTACTACCCAAAATGAGAGGTGCCCTTAAAATTATTTAAATTATTTTTTTTGTTAAGTGTCTGTCGTGTGTGTTCAACATATCATTCAACATCATGCAAAAAGAGTATATTGGTCATTAGAGTCTAGAAGACCAGACTTTTTCTCGACGAAATGAGTGCCTAACACCTTCCCATTCTGTAACCTAGCCCTCGAGCTTAGGATTTTTTGATAGGTAGATTAGTGTTTTGTCTTTTAATTTTGGTAGATTGTAACTATGACCAAAGCTTTGTATTTTTTTGCATAGATTGTTATTAGGACCCAAAGCCTTGTGAGGTTAATTTACCAAAATTGTACTTTTCTTTATTCAATCAATGACAATGAAGTATTTTTGAACATTTAATTTGTATTTATATTTTTTTTCCTTTTTTTTGTATAAAAAAATAAGTGGTGACTCCACACTACCACCCAAAATGAGAGGTGCCCTTAAAAGCACCCAAATCTCTTTTTTGGGGGACCCAAATTTTCCCGATCTCTCACAACTAATTTATGCAATAAATAGTCCTCTTGATGATTTATTTTTGGACTCAAGAGTTTCATTTCATACCATTCCACACTGAAAAATCATACAGAATTATGTTGGAGGTGATTTTGGTAAGGTGTATATGGCCGATAGAGAAGCCTTAGATGTTATGGGTATGTGAGACATACAGATTCAACTGCCCAATGGGTTTGTATGGCTGCTGCAGAGGGTTTGACATATTCCTAACATGAAGAGAAATATAATTTTTGTTGAACAACTTGATGATGAAGGGCATGCGATACTCTTTGTTGGTGGAACATGGAATGTTATAAATGGAGTCATAGTACTGGCTCATGGAAAGAAAATTGGTATTTTGTTTTGTATATGATCTCAAGTCCAAGAGACACAATTGCAGTTGTAGAAGCAAACACTAATGCAAGCCTATGGCACTGCAAACGTGGTCACATGAGTGAGAAATGGATGAAGATGCTCCTATCAAAAGGGATACTACCAAAACTAAATTCTGTTGATTTTAACATGTGTGAAAAATGCATTTTGGGAAAGTAGAAAAATGTGAGTTTTTTTAAAATTGGCATATCCCTGAATGTTTGAAAATTAGAGTTAATACACACTGATTTATGGAAGCCTTCTCCGGTTGCATGCCTTGGAGGTTTAAGCAATTATTTCACTTTCACTGATGACTCAAGTAGAAAGGTATGAGTTTATTTTCTGAAAAATGAATATGATGTATTTAAAACTTTTAAGAAGTAGAAGACCATTGTTGATACATAAACAAATTTGATTGTAAAATGTCTGAGATTAGACAATGGAGGAGAATACATAGATGGAGGGTTCAAACAATATTGTGCTGTACATGGAATTAGGATGGAGAAGACCATTCTTGAAACACCATATTGGTGTGGCTGAGCGTGTGTGTGAACAAAACTTTCAATGAGCATGCTAGGAGTATGAGGTTGCATGCTGGATTACCAAAAACTTTCTGGGCCGATGCAGTGTATATTGCTGCTTACCTGATAAACCAAATACCATTAGTTCCCTTAGAGTTTAGAATTCCTAAAGATGTTTGGAGCGATAAATAGGTAAATTTTTTTCATTTGAAAGTTTTTTGTTGTGTTTTTTTTGTTCATATTGATTTTGATGCACGTAGTAAACTTGATACAAAGTGTTAAAAAAAAAAATTTATTGGCTATGGTGATGAGAACTTTGGCTACCGGTTTTGGAATGAATAGAATCGAAAAATCACCAGAAGTAAAAATGTGATATTTAATGAACATGTTATGAATAAGGATGGGTCAACTACAATGCCATATATTACAGGGATAAATCAAAAGAAGTCTGAGTTTGTCAACCTAGATGAATTGAATGAGAGTATTGTCCATAAAAGGGGTGAAAAATATAAATTCATAGGTAGATCATAGTACACCTATATCTACTGTCTGTATATATTCTAGGATTATTATACCTTCATAGCGTTATTCACCATCTTTGAATTATATCACGTTGACTAATGGTGATGAGCCAGAGTGTTATGATGAAGCATTGTAGGATGAAAATTCAAGCAAGTGCCTGTTAGCCATGAAGGATGCGATGGATTCTTTGTTGGGAAATCATACCTGGGAACTAACTAAACTACCAATAGGAAAGAATGATTTGCACAATAAGTGGATATACATAATAAAGAATGAGAATGATGGTAGTAAGTGCTATAAAGCCAAATTAGTTGTAAAAGGATTTTAGCAGAATAAAAGGTATTGACTACTCATAAATATTTTCTCTAGTTGTGAAGATGACAACAATTAGAGTGGTACAAGGAATAGCTACAAAGAATTTACATCTTGAACAGTTGAATGTGAAGATGCAATTCCTTCATTGTGATTTGGAGGAAGACTACATGTGTCAATCACATGGGTTCGTTGTTCAAGGACAGGAGGTTCTAGTTTACAAACTAAGAAAATCTTGTATGACTTAAAACAAGCTCACAAACAATGGTACAAGAAATTTGATAGTTTTATGTGTAGAACTAGGTTCAAGATATATGAAACAGATCATTGCTTTCATGTTAAAAATTTTGATAACTCTTATATCATTTTACTATTGTATGTAGATGATATGCTCATTGCAGGGTCTAGCATTGAAGAGATTAATAATTTAAAGAAGCAGTTGTCAAAACAATTTGCAATGACGGATTTGGGAGCTTCAAAACAAATCATTGGTTTGAGAATCACTAGAGACAAGGTCAATGGTACACTGAAGCTTTCACAAACAGAGTATCTGAAGAAGGTTCTTAGCAAGTTTAACATGAATGAAGTTAAACCAATAAGCACAACATTGGGTAATCATTTTGGACTAAGTAAATATCAATCACTAAAGATGGAGCAAGAAATGGACCATATGAGCAAGGTACCCTATGCCTCAACTATTGGTGGTCTTGTATATGCTATGGTGTGTACAAGACTAGATATTGCACATGCAATAGGAGTTGTAAGTAGATACATAAGTAGGCCAAGAAAATTAGCATTGGGAAGCAATCAAGTGGATTCTCAAGTATCTAAGAGGTTCATTAGATAATGTGTCTTTGGTTTACAAGTGTAGTTTTGAAACTGCAGGGTTATGTAGATGCTAATTTGGCCAATGATGTTGACAACAAAAAAAGTATTACTGGGTTTGTATTTACTCTGGGTAGAACAACTGTATCTTGGGCTTCAAATCAATAGAAGATTGTTGCTCTGTCTACTATAAAAGCCAAGTATGTTGCATCGACTGAAGCTATGAATGAGATGATTTGACTACAAAGTTTCTTGGATGAATTAGGTAAGAAGTAGGAGAAGGATATTGTACATATTGACAACTAGAGTACTACTTTTCTTGCTAAAAATACGACTTTTCATTCAAAGTTGAAGCATATACAGATGAGATACAATTTTATCCGTTATCTTCTTAAAAATGATTTGCTGATACTTGAGAAGATATGTGAATCGAAGAATCTGGCAAATATGTTGACTGGAGGTGCCACCATTGAGAAGTTGAAGATGTGGCAGCTTGAGTTGGTAATCTAGCTTAAGGAAATGATGATGAGTTGCCGTGATGAGAGCTTATGTTTGGAGGTATGTGACTGGTGTTGGTGATTGAACTAGTCTCGAAGTGGGAGATTTGTTAAGCTATGTAGAGCCTAGTTTGTGTTTGATTCAGATTATGACATGACTCAATATAAAAGTGTTACGGTTTTAATGGGAGATTTTTTGAAACTTAATCCAAAGATAAAAGGCTTAGGTCAATAGGACCCGCTATGTGGGATATAAATATCGTTGTTTTAGATTAGGGTTTTATGTGCTTTTTTAGAGAGAAAAATTATATTGCCGCATCTTGTATATGTTCCTTAAAAATAATGAAATCACTGCAACTCAGTGGGTGTGGAAAATTGTCAAACCACGCAATTTCTTGTGTTGTGTGATTGTCTCGTATGTGTGTTATTTTTCTATATGTTTCCGCATCTTATAGATATGGAAATTCGGCTCGGCTTGATTTATTAGTTAAGCCAAGTTCAAGCTCAAACTCAAGCTCAATATTAGGTTTTTGAGTTTGAAATTCAAAACAAGTACAAGGCACCCTTTCTTCACAATAAGCCTAACTAGCTTCACACAAATAGCAACTATCCAACTAAAAAACTTAACAAATTAAAATATATATATATATATATATATATATATATTCACAATGATGATTTTATTTTAGCAAAAAAAAAAAAAAAAAACTATTTTACCACCAAAGAACCAGAAAATCATGTATTATTGGAAAAGTTAAAGCTAAATTTTTTGTAACTACAATAAACCGGTATAAAAACCAGTTGACTGTAGCAAGTTTTTAAAAATAAAATAAAATATTTTATTAAGATTATATCTCTTCCTTCAGTTAAAAAACTCAAATTCTCTCGCCTCTTTTATTATTTTAATAAATTGTTTATATTATTTTAAATAAAATTATAAAAAAAATAGAACATTTGATATTAGGTGTATTGTAAAATGAGGTGGTAGAATAGATAAATAACTTTTTGAGATGCTAAAAGCTAAAATTTTTAGCACCACCAATGTGAATGTGCTCTAACTTCAACACACACAAAAAAAAAAATCCTAGCCATCCTTGTATTAAAAAAAGACATTATTTTGTTTTTATTTGTCTTTATTGGTAAATACTTGCATGTTAATATATTTAAAAATAATGATTTTGAGTTTTTATAATTTTTTAATACTATATGAATGCCTACTTGAAGTTTTTTTTTTTTTTCTCTTTATATTCTAGTATCCATTAGCTTAAAATCCTGGGGTCCGTCTCTGGTATTGAGTCCTAATGTTCAAGTTTGTTCATGAACAAATTTTTTATTTTTTGCTTAGGCTCAACTTGTTTAGCTTGAATTTTTTATCAAGCTAAATTTGAGTTATTTATGAATTGATTGGTTCATTTACCACCATATTCATCTAGTTAGCTTCTTCTTCTTTTTTAAAAATAAAAAATAAATTAAGTAAAAGTTTTATTTAACCAAATAAATTTAAAAATGAGCTTTTATCATAGCATGGACCGGCCTCTCTTTCCAGGAAATTTCATTGGGGTCAACTGGTTACTGAACCAGCTATAAACAAAATAACATACAGCATACCTCATAAATATGAATGGCAGTTGAGTGCAGCGTGGTTGATGACATGATGATGTTTCTTTTTTTTTTTTTTTTTCCCGAATGACGACATACTGTTTAGGAGCAGTTGAAGGCTTGAAGCCCTTTTATGCAGAAATCACTTCACTAAGCTTTCTAAGATCGGTACTACGAAGTTAGTGTTCCTAGTCTTTCAACATATATGGTTTTCACACTTAGATTTTCCGAGTAGATCTTTTGTTTATTCCAGGAGGCCGGCAGATTCGATTTCTTCGTTCAATCGGATAAGTTCAGAGCTGATCCTTCGTGGGTATTTCTTCTCCGGTCTCAATCATTTTCCCAGGTATGTATGTAATATCCTCCACATTATTTTTTGCATTAATGTAAGAGAACACAATCAAATTCGATACACTCCTTATTTGTATCCTAGTTTCATTATCTGGCATCTTACTGCACTTTTGAATTTCTTTTCTAACCTAAATGCATAAACATGTATAAAATCATATTCACCCAACAATTTTGTTTTTTTAATTTTTAATTTTTTTTTTATTACATACGAGGATCTTTTAGGAATCAGATTCTCTTTATGGAAGAGATTTTTTTTTTCTTTTTGATTTGGCAATGTATCGTGTGTTACGCCATTTAAAATTTAAAAATGGTAGAGTAGTTTGAGGATGGTTGTTTGTAATTTTTTGAAATGTGTGTGAGTGAAAAAGTATGTGAAAATATGTGTAATATTGTTTAAAATGTGAAAATGTGAATTTGAATTCACTCACCAAATAGGCTCTTAATTTTATTATAAAATGGAAGGATTCTTAATATACCTTGTCCATTTTTGTTAGTCCAAGTCTCTTGTTCCACAAGCAGCAAATTTGCTAACTGAACCGGTTAACATTGTTTTAGTCCAATACTCTTCCAAAAAGTATAGAGGCGAATACGGCAACTTGATACATCCATTCTTAACACTCCTGACCCCACCACAAAAAATAAAAACCATATAAAAATAATTTAAGAAATTACTTCGTTAAATTTTATATATATATATATATATATATATAAAATATAAGAACTTAGTTCGAATGCTTCAATATGGTATTAAATTATATATATATATATAAAATAAGAACTTAGTTCGAATGCTTCAATATGGTATTAAATTATATATATATATAAAATAAAAACCATATATATATATATATATATTTGTTAGCTCTCTACATATTAGCTTAAGAACTTAGTTCGAACGCTTGAATATGGTATTAAAGTTCCTTTTCCTTGGTAGGTTTCAATTATGGTCTCTTAGCCCCTGTTAACTTTTACTTTTACTTTAAAAAAACACTTAAACTTTTACTATCTTAGACAATGGAGTCAATACCATACCGGAGGCTGTATCGGTTTGGCTAGCGGTATGATATATTTCGGATACCGGTCAATATCGGTATACCGTTTCAGGTTTACCGCTATTTTTTATATTTGTAAATAAATAAATAAATATATATATATATATGTATGTATGTATGTATGTATGTGTGTGTATATATATTATAATAAATATAAAAGTTTACCATAAAACATTTCCTCAATTCAGAACTAATTATTCATGGTTTTAGACTTTAATATCAATTAAAAGGAAAAAAAAAAAAAACACAATATAAAAAATAGAAAGCTTAAAAGTTACCATTGCATACTAAGAAAACAAATAATACTAATAAGTTAATACAAATAAGTTACTATTCTGCCTTAACAAAAATTACAAAATTACAAAACTTATAAAAAAAAAACTTTTTTCTGTACCGGCCGGTATTGCTCGAAATTGGCCGATACGGCCGGTATTTAAACCGGTACAAAACATTGATGTTTCGATATCAGTATACATACTGGTACGGTACATACCGACCGGTACGATATTGACTACATTGATCTTAGATGCTCTAATAAAAACAGAACTTCATATTTCCCACAATAATGATGGAAATAATCGTACTACACTAGAACATGATCCCACCCCCCCCCCCCCCCCTCTCTCTCTCCCTCCTAAAGGATATAAAATTGATAAAACACATGTTTCATTATACAATGTTTAGGAAAAAGATTTTATATATAAAATATTTTTAAGTATTTAGTATAACAATTAAAAATTTTCAAGCAAATCACCAAAACCAGTGACTCAACTAGTGGAGCCAGAGGTCTAGTGATCGGATCTCCAAAACCTGTAGTTAAAACAATGACTCTAGCGACCATCACCAAAGCAATGTCTCCGATAACTGGACCACCAGCACCGGTGGTCAGAACAACAATTCTGGTTATCAAACCTCCAACACCGGTCAACTAAATGGTGTCTACGATGACCAGAGCTCGACATTAGTCATCAAAACAACAACTTCGGCCAATGGATCACAGGAACCAGTTCTAGAGTAGTAGCTCCGGCCATCGAACCATAGACACAGGTCATCGGAACAACGGCTTTGATGACTGAACCTCTAGCACTAATCGCCGGAGCAGCGGCTTCAATCGCTAGACTGCTGACACTAGCTGGTCAACCTACCAAACTAGTAATCTAGCCAACATAGAGGGTGAGGGGAAGCTACTGTGTGTTTTTGTAAAATGTTTTATCAAATTTTTAAAGGTAAATGTTTTAAAACTTCTTACAAAGGATTTTACAGCCAACGGAAATTTTTTTTGCAAATTTGAGCACATTTTACATATAAATAAACACCTAAACATGAGAAAACATTTTCTAGAAAATATTTTATTTCAAAATAAACATAGCAGTGCTTGTTTGTTGTAAAATGTTGGCTAAACCTGAAAACATTTTAGTTGACTGTAAAACTCTTTACAAAATTTTGTAAAATGTTTTCCACACAAAAACTTAGGCAAAACATTTTACAAATAGTTGAGCTCGCACAACCCCCCACCCTTAAATACTCCTTGAACACCCTCCACCCTTTTCCTCTTTTGCTCACAAAGGTGGTCTACGTAGCCTTGAATCACAACGGTTAACACAATCTAGTTCGTGGTGGTTGGAGGATTCAATGGCGGTTGGGTTTTGGTGAATTGTGTTGGCAAAGTTTCGATTCACAATTGGGAGGCTCTAATAGCGGTTGAGGGGTGCGAATGGTAGTTGGGAAGCATTAATTTGGTGGCTGAGGGCAATGATCTAGTGGCCAAGGTCGTGGATCCCTTGAAGTTGCACCAAATTTTGTGGTTGGGGCCATGAGTCTAGTTGGTTTTTAGGCTGATCTAGTGGTGGCAAGGTCAACAAGCATCAATTTAATGGTTGATTGGATCGAGTTGCTCCAATTTGGTGGGTGGTAAGGTGGATTGTGCTAATCTTGTGGTGGCGGGTAGGTTTTGATATGATCTTTTTCCCTTTTTAATGGTAGGTCACACCAAACACTTGTAAATGTCTTTACTGAAAATATTTTCAGTTACAACAAAACCAATGGAGCATTAATATCATCCTGCCCCTTTTTAAAAAACATTCAGATAAGTTTCATTGAAACACACTTTTTGATCCAAAACATCCAAATAAGGGGTAAGATACCCCCTCTCCTCTCCCTCTATCCAAAGACACTCTTTCTTGATCTCACTAAAGCATACAATAGCCCTAAACTTTAGTATTAAAAAAAAAAGTTTGGTATTAAGAAAAAAAAAATTAAGCCCTATAAAACTCTCTTATAGTCTTTTAAGGAAAAAAAAAAAAAAAAAAAAACTACAATTTATTATTTATGCTTTATAAATTTTAATTTTTTAAAATATTATTCACTATAATTTATTGAAAGTACCTAAAAATTACTCTTTATGTACAACCTATAAAATAATACATACCTAATAAAAATAAGAATTACTCTTTACATAAGATTAAATTTTTTTTTTTCTTTACAACCTACAAACAGTAAGGTTGTATATATGCAACCTGCAGCAAGATTGCAAATTTTTTGAAACATACAAATCTAGATGAAGTGAGTTTTGGGTGTCTTAGGGTAAGTTAGGCATCAATTTTAAGTTTTAACTTTTAGATTTTAATTTTTATATAACTTTTTTAAACTTTATTCTTTCCCACTTTTTCTCATTATTTTAAAATTTTTCAAGTTGTAAGTATAATTTAACACATTTTTAACAAAAATTTTTTAATAAAAAACTAAATAAACTATTCTAAAAATACTTGGATGGTAAAATAACAACCAAAAAGTAGTTTAGGTCCGATTTGGTAGTCCTACTCAAACATAAAACTACATATTTTAAATAATATTATATACTTTTTTATATTTTTTTATTCACACTTATATTAAAAACACTTAAACAACATTATTCAAACCAACTCACCAAACAGATAAAGTTTTTGTTATTGAATTTCAGTTTACCCAAAAAAAAAAAGTTGTTGCATCACCCAATGTGAAAACTCTTATTCGTATGACTTTAATTGGAGGTGACAAGTGAGGAGAGCAGGAAAAAAAACACAACAGAAAGGAGAATTCTGCTTTCGGTTTTGTGATTATCGAATTTAGACAAATAATCCAGCTCTCCTAGTCGTAGAGTTGCTAAGATTATAGACGTGGGCACGTAGCATGATCAGGACCTAGAGCGACATCAACAAGAGGAAGTGGAGACAATGCTAATCCAGCTAACAATGACTTTTTTAGTCAATTTGGCCACTTTCTTCCAACCGTCTGCTATGGGTTAGAAAACAGAAACCTCGTGCCCTTTTATTTGTTCCCACTGCTTTTCCAGGCAATTTCTGAGTGCCAAAGCCTGCTTACTTTTGTACTTTAACTCTTTTAGATATAAACAATACGCTCTTTTCTAAAGGTCCTACCCTACGAAACTTCGTTTCAAGTTCAAAGGATTAAATAATTTAAATCGCAGTCCGCATCCCTGCAATAGTCAAGAAAGCGAGTCAATAATAATAAATAAAGGAGACGCAGTATTTTGGCATTAGTCAAGTCCGGGACCACCCCCCCCCCCCCCCCAGGTCCTTGTAGGACTGACAAGTCACATCAGATTCATCTAGACTGTCACGGAAAGTGAGTGATACAACTTGTTCATCCATTTAACGTAACTGGAAACGTGTGAGTGGATTACTTGCTTGACGTTTAAGTTTGCTTGATCTTTAGTTGTGGTAAGGTGTTTGAGCATATGTGTGGTCCCAAATTTCTTAGGGGCTATTTGATACTATTTTTTAAATAATAATTTTCAGTATTTAGAGTACATGTATTTAAATAATAATTTTTAATTTTTTTTAAAATACATATATGTAAAAAAAATGTATAAAAATACGTATAATATTATTTAAAAATTGAAAACATGTATTTGAATTTGCTTCAGTTTTTTTAGAAATATGTGCGAGTGAAAAAGTATATAGAAATACATGTAATATTATTTAAAAATTGAAAATATGTGTTTGAATTCACGTACCAAACAAGCCCTAAACACCATAACATATATTTTCCCAATACTTTTTAACCTACAAGTATTTTCACAACACTTAAACAACTATACTAGAAATCTTTTACCAAACGAGTCTTTAATTTTAAGTCTTACGAGCACTAGTATCCGAGAATGCATACCACTTTATTTTACACCTTAAAAACATATTTTATCCATTTTATGACCTCATTTTACAATTCATCCAACAATTTTATTTTTATTTTTATATACAACTTATTAAAATAAAATAAACTATACAAACAAATAATATAAACAATTCAATTCTCTCTTCCCTTTTTTCCTCTCTTCCTCTCTCTTTTTTTTTGATAATTAAGAAAGATGTATATTCAAGAAACTACCTTATGAAAATAACATAAGGCAGAAAAGGATTACAGGAAGGGAAACAAACAAGAAAACACAAAACAAACAACAACCAACAAAGAACAAAGATCAAAGAAGAGAGCTAAGGAACAAAGGGAGAGAATCACTAGAGGTGAGTCCCCAAGCCCTAGACCAATCAAAAAGAGAGCCACAAAAGAAAGCTAGCAGCTGATCGTCGGATTTTTCCATGTCTTCAAAAGTACGCCTATTACGCTCCCTCCAAATACACCACATTAGGCATAGAGGGGCTAAATTCCAAATGCTAGAAAAGTGCTTTCCCAACCAATTCCTCCAACCAAGAAGCATATCTGTAACCGAACTTGGCAAAACCCAAGAAATCCCAAAAGATCTAAAAACCAAGCTCCACAGCTGATGAGCTTTATCACAATGGAGAAGCAAATGATTCACCGTCTCCCCGCTACGACGACACATAGTGCACCAGTCAACAAGAACAAAGCCTCTACCCCGCAAATTGTCCCCTGTAAGAATCTTCTCCCAAGCAGCATTCCAGACGAAGAAAGAGACGCGAGGAGGAGCCTTAACCTTCCATATACCTTTCCAAGGGAAGTTAATAGGCGGGGGACTACGGAGCTTATTGTAGAAAGAGCGGATGTCAAAGTCCCCCTTCTTAGTCAACTTCCACCGCATACGGTCGCCTTGCTCAGAGTTAGGTAAATTAGAACCCAAGAAACGAAAAAAATCCTCCACCTCACCTGACTCCCAATCATTTGGATCCCTGAGTAAACGAACATTCCAACTTCTCGGAGCCTCAGTCCCCAACCTTTCAAGAGAGGAAGCCACTGATGCCTCTCTATTAAAAGCAATCCCATACACAGTCGGGAAGGAAATATGGAAAGGTAACTCCCCACACCACTGATCTGTCCAAAATTTCACTCTATCTCCCACCCCTATCTCGAACTGAATAAACCTTCTAAACACCTCCCAACCTTTTCGAATACTTCTCCATAAGCCACACCCGTGGGGACCCCTACCCAACTTGGAAAACCAGCCCCCCCACTCTTCCCCAAACTTCGAAGCTACAACCCTCCTCCAAAGACGATTCAACTCGACCCCAAACCGCCATAACCATTTTCCTAATAAGGCTTGGTTAAAAGTAGTTATTTTCCTAACTCCCAATCCACCATTCGCCTTAGGAGCACACACCTTTTTCCACCCCACCAAATGAGTCTTCGAATCCCCCCACAAGAAGTCCCTTTGCATCTTCTCAATTTTGTTAGCCACATGCGATGGGATGGTAAAAAGAGATAAATAATAAGTAGGAAGACTAGCAAGAGTGCTCTTAAGAAGCGTAAGTCTTCCGCCTTTAGACAGATACAGCTTCTTCCACCCAGCCAACTTTCGCTGAATTTTCTCCAAAATAGGATTCCAGATAGAGGGGGACTTATGGGAAGCCCCCAACGGCATACCGAGATAGGTCATAGGAAGGGACCCAATCCTACAACCCAAAATATCAGCCAAAGCATGCAAATTATGAACCTCCCCAATCGGAACCATCTCGCTTTTCAAGACATTAACCTTCAGACCTGTCACAGCCTGAAAACAAAGGAGAAGCATCCGAACATGGAGGATCTGCTCGACTTCCGCATCACAGAATAGGATAGTATCATCCGCGAACAAAAGATGCGAAACACATTCCCCTTCCCCCCGTCTCCCGATAGCCTTGAAACCCTTGATCAATCCGGCACCTTCAACTCTTTTCAACATCCTACTTAAAACCTCCATCATAATCAAAAACAGCATGGGAGATAAAGGATCCCCTTGTCTCAGGCCCCTTGTGCTCCTAAAAAAATCAGCTGGAGCCCCATTAATCAAAATAGAGAACTGGACAGTGGAGATACAAGTGCGAATCCATCCACACCACTTCTCCCCAAATCCCATTCTCTTCAAAAGATCAAGAAGAGCCTCCCAATTCACGTGATCATAAGCTTTCTCAATGTCGAGCTTGCAAATAACCCCCGGAGTCTTACTCTTTATTCGACTATCAACGCACTCATTGGCAATAAGGACAGAGTCAAGAATCTGTCTTCCTCCCACAAAGCTATTCTGAGACTCAGAAATTAGTTGATCAAGTACGAGCTTCAAACGGTTTGCCAGAACCTTAGACAAAATCTTGTAGAGGCTCCCTACCAAGCTAATAGGCCTGAAATCTCGAATATTGGAAGCACCGTTCTTCTTAGGAATTAAGGCTATGAAGGTAGCGTTCAGAGATTTCTCAAACTTACTGTGGAGGTAGAACTCCTCGAACACTGCAAGAATATCTCTTTCCACCACCCTCCAACAATGATGAAAAAAGGCCATAGAGAAGCCGTCTGGACCTGGAGCTTTATCCCCAGCCAACTCCTTGACAGCTAGAAGAATCTCCTCCTTCTCAAACCTCCTATCAAGCCAACCCCTCTCTGACCCATCTATCTGATCAAACTCCAAGCCTTCCGCAAAAGGCCTCCACTCCTCTGTCTCTTGATACAAATTTTTATAAAATAGAACCACATGAGCCGCCACCTCGGACTGCCCTTCATACCACACCCCATCCACCTCCAAACTGCTCAAATGGTTAAACCTTCTGCGGGAGTTAGCCACCCTATGGAAGAATTTGGTATTATTGTCTCCTTCCTTAATCCATAACATTCTGGATTTCTGTCTCCAAGAGATTTCTTCCAACGAGATAAGATTCTCAACATCAGATCTCACCACAGCTCTCTCACATATCTCAGCATCTGAGAGACCAACCTCCCCTTCCTTGGCATCTAGCAATCTCAACGACTCCAGTAATTGAGCCTTTTTACGACCAACATGACCAAACTCCAAACGGTTCCACTGAATGATATCTTCTTTCAAGGCCTTCAACTTTTTGGCAAACACAAAACTTGGAGTGCCAGAGAAAGAATGTCGGTTCCACCAAGATTGGACTCTATCAAAGAACCCATCCGTCTTTAACCACATATTTTCGAACCTAAATGGGCTTTTCCCCCTCGCCATTCCCCCAATCTCCACAAGAATAGGGAAATGATCAGAAACAGGGCGAGGCAAAATCCGCTGGACCACATCCGGAAACTGCTCCTCCCAATCGTGAGACACCAAAACTCTATCTATCCTAGACATCGAAGATTGATCCGAGCTGCTAGACCAGGTATAACTCCCTCCCTCCAAAGGCAGATCAATCAAGTTAAGGTCCTCGATAAACTCTGAGAAAAGTTCCATAGCCGAAGTGAGACGGGAGTTACCCGACCGTTCACTCGGAAAGCGAACAATATTAAAATCCCCGATACAACACCAAGGGACGTTCCAGTATTGCTGAATGCCAACCAATTCATCCCACATTAGCCCCCTCACATTGTTATCATTTGGACCGTAAACCCCAGAACACGCCCAGGTGAAGCCATCCTCCACCCCTTTCCACCGAACAGACACAGAAAAGGAACCCACCATAAACTCCAACTTTTCTAAGACCCTCCTATCCCACATCATCAAAACCCCACCAGCCGTATGGACAGCATCTAAGGCCACCCAGTCCACAAAAGGGCAACTCCACAAGCTGCTAACCGTTTGTCTGTCCAAACCAGTGAGCTTAGTCTCTTGAAGACAAATTACATCGCACTTCCACTCACGCAATAGATTTTTTACTATCAAGCGTTTCCGACAATCGTTCAGGCCCCTAACGTTCCAAGAAAGAATTTTTAAATTCATAAAGACAAGAGTAACCCTACTGAAAAACTATCACAGCAGCCAGCACTCTATCTGCGGTCATAGGTAACCGAAGAATGCAAGTTCCTAAGCTCTCTCTTCCCTCTTTCCTTATTAAAGGTAGCTTTTCTAGGAACTGTACTCTTCCTGTTCGACTCTTTAGCTTCCTCCGTCTCCTTCTCAATTTTTTGAAGCAAAGCAATACATAACTTCTCATGTCGACTTAGAGGCAGCCCCACCAATTTGCTAAAGCCAGGAAGTCTGTTCTTCACCCAACGTGAGATATCCATCATATATCCACACTCCAATTCCTCATTACCACAACTCAACACAGCTGACACAGGCAGCCCAAGAGGATTGATAGACATAAGAGGTAGACTATCCTCTCCACCCGAGCCCAAATCCGAGAGACTCAATTCTCCCACCTCCAATGCACCCGCCCCGGTGACTTCACTCGCAGCCATCATGGGAATAATAGCTAAACAGGACTGGTCCTGTTCCAGAACATCATATGGCCTGAGGTTGACACAGCAGTCCCGGCCCTCTTTGGTCCCATCGAAGATACCCAGAACCCCAGACCCAGTCCTCGAAAGGCTCCAAAAGAAAACAGAGAGGAAAAAATCTCTCATTGCCAGCGATACCGTCGCTACGGACTTACCCGGTGCCACCCAGAGCTCATCGGAGCAAGAACCGACGGGGAAGGAGCCGTCGGCCACCGTCGGAGGCTCCTCGCACCGGTCCGGCAGCACTGGCTCAAGAACGAGGGGCTGGGCAGGAACCGTGAGGCACGTCGAAGGCTCCGGAGCCTGGGCTGAGTCTCCGTCGCCCTTAGAGGAACACTCTCCCACTTCAAAAACACTTGGGCCCGAAAAAGTGGAGTCTAAAGAGTTAAAAACATTCTCAGACACCAATGGGCTTGGGCCCAGGCCCAAAACCATAGCCTTATTAAAGCCACGTGCGACCCATTTAAGAGGCTTTGTAACATCCTTTTTACAGAGCCTAGCCACTGCCCGTGAATCTCTCTTGAACAACGTAGCTCCTCTTTTCCTTCTGTCCCAGAAAACCCGCCTACTCCCTGTCTCATCAACCTCCACGACAAGACCTCCTCCTGTCAGGCAAGATCTTCTAGCATCACACTTCTTCCCCATATCTTTTGAATTCAAAATGAAGTTTGGGCAGCAACTCCTAGTATCTGCCAGATATTGCTCACCTACCTTCATCTCCTCATTAATGCTCTGCCTCCTCCTGTCCCCTCCCTCCTCCTCCACCTTATCAGACTTACCCACCGGAAAAACCCCCACTTTGACCCCTTTTAATCTCAGATTCACCCCCTTCTCCTTCACTGCTAACTGCGTCACCTTCCCCTTGGCCCTGAAACCAGGCTGCTTCAGTGGCTTACAAACCTCAATTCTTTCACGAGAGCCTTGCACAACTTCAGCAAAGGTTCTAGCACTTTGAGCCTCCAAGTTATACCTCCTCACCTGAGGAATAAATTTTGGAGGACCATAGCCACCCACCGCATACTGGGATGGATTCAGCAACTTTCTAAGTTCAAGACCAAAAGCCCTCCAACCCATTTTCTCTTTGCCTTCAGGGATAATAATCGATCGTCTAGACCCACCCGCCTTGAGCTCAGTCAGAAGCATGAACTGACCAGAGGGGTTGGAACTCCTTTGGAGAGTAAGGGCAATGTCACCTTCTCTGAAAATAAAAAATTGTTTGGAACTCACCCCAGTAACAAGTTCTTCAATATTCTTCATCAGCCAATGAACTGCATTCTTTCCCATAAAAACTGATCTCATAAAGAATTTGCCTCTTTCAAAAATCCTAAGCAAGAAATAACGTCCCCCTTCCTCTAAAACTAGTTGAAAAAACTTAGACTCAATGAAGAAACTACGAACACCCCCCATTCCAATTGGTCACTCAGCTATCAAATGGACTCAAGAAGTCTAAGAGAACAAAGATGGAGAGATCCGGAGTGTCCTTAACGAGTAGCCTTTTTTATCCACCAATGATAAAGAATCACTTTCCCGAAATCAAAATATCAATCTCTATTAACCAAAATACCAATATCCACCAATAATAAAGAAAAAAAAAAAAAAAAAAAAGGCAATCCAGCAAGTGATCATTTACCCTCACTCTTCCTCTCTCACTCCATCAAACCCACACGACCACCACCACCAAACCACAACAACCCACAACCAAAATTTTGCCCCACACAGCCAAAATCCACACAGCCACTACCACCGAACCACAACAACCCACAACCAAAATTCCAACCCACATAGCCAACATCATAGCCAAAACCCAGCCAACCCACAACCCCCATGCCAGACCCACAACTCGTGAAACCCACCACCCAAACCCATACATCCCACAACCCACACCACCACCTTTAAAGCCATGCCACCACGACCTAAGCAACCACCCCATAACCCACCAACAACCCACAACCTGTAAACCTCAAAATTAACCCATGAAACCCACGGTGAGAGGCCCGAGATAAGAGATTGAGAGTTAGAAAGAAGGAAGAAGAGATAGGCCAGAGAGTGAGAGAGGTGATGTCTGTGAGGAGAGAGACGTAGCTGAGATAGGAGAGAGGTGAGAGAAGGGAGACACAAGCGAGAGGTAGAGAAAAGAGAGAGATATTTTCAATAAAATAATATTTATTTTATTTTATTTTTAGAGCAGCTATATCAGATGTTTTAAACAAATCCTATTTTTAGCACAACAAAAAATTACTTTTATCTATTTTAGTATAGTATTTAACATTATACCTTACATCTCATCTCTTATTATAAACATTTCCCATTAAAATAATACATACCTTTTATTATTAAAAATAAAAACACACACCACCACCTAGTTAGTCGCCACCACACTCCCCCCCCCCCCCCCCTAATTTCTACAAATCAAGATATACAAAACCCACAACTTGCAAAAACACCAAAAACCCAAAATTTTATAGCTGCAATTCACGTAATGCAAAACCCAACCTCCTTACCTCCAGCCTGATTTCTGTGAAGTCACAAGCCACCAACCCACCAATCGCAACCCTAAAAAACCCAACACATCGCAACCATCGTAGAAAACACTGATTGCAACCCACAAATCCACTGATCTCAATGCCACCAATCGTAACTCACAAAAATTAAACTCATAAATAGTGACGGCAGAAATTCAACTTCGATTCATTTCTCTCCATCATTGAATTCCTCTACCTTACTTCTTCCTTGATCAATCTCGCTGCGAATCTAGTGGCTATGTTGAGCTCAAAGAAGACAATCCAGGTGGAATTGGTGGGGAACAAGTTTTGGGCATGGTAGGGATTGTGTTGTTGGCTACTGGTGTCGCAATTGGGCTAAAGAGGTGGAGGTGAATTTGCTAGAGAGGATTTAGAAATTTGAGGATTTTCCAAAGAGTGAGAGAGAGATCAATATAAGAGAGGAGAAAGAAATTATTAAAATAAATAGCATGGTTGTCATACCCTTCTATTAGTAGAAGGGTATAGAAGGGTACTGTAACTCAAACCAAAATTTTTTGGCATTTTACACATCCAATGGAAGTGACTTTTTTGTGTTTGATGTGCTAAATGCTAAAAATTTAGCATTTAGCACATCCAATGGTAGTGTATTAGCATCCAGCGTGCTAAACAAATGTTAGTTTAGTATACCAAACTACTATTTTTGCTACTTTAATATACCATTTCATAATTCAACCTACATCTTATATACTATTTTATTATACAAGCCATTAAAATAAAAAAGTAAAATAGCAAACACAACAACACAAAAACTACCACAACCAACATCACCAAACCCAACACCACCACATCAATCCTAGCATCACTGCATTAAAGGAATTAAAAGAAGTTTACCTATCCAAGTTTGGCATTAGGAAGTTTAGCTCTAATAGCATCCTCAAGTTCCTTCCCTATAGGTATTGTACTAGACATCACTATCTGAATCATCGACAAGTCATACTTATTAGCCTCAAGGCTTTTAGCGATCGCCAAAACAACCAGAGAAACAAAATGTGCAATTGTAACCTTGAATTTATAAACCAACTCCAACAACTTAACTATCTCAAACTTTTGCATAATCAAAATTGCTGCCCCAACTCATAACCCACAAAGAAAAACCAAGTTCAACGAATAAATATGAGACAACAAAAACACACAGAGTAAACACCCCATTTCCAAACCCACAACCCACCACCACCACCACCACAACCCATAGTTATCACCGCATCACCACCTAACACCAAGATCCACCAAACTCACATCACAAATTGAGATCCATACCATCAAACCCACATCACCAAACCCATTGCCTAGAGCTATGAGGAATGAGTCAGAGAAATAGTGAGAGAGTCAGAGAAAGATAGAGAGAGGCATGAGAAAGACAGTGAAAGAGAGTTGGGGAGAGGAGAGAGAGGCATGAGTGAGAGATTGAGGAGAGAGAATAATTTAATTAACAAAAAAAAAGTAGCATTGCTATAGTGAAAAATTTTTACAAATTTTTTTCCAAGTGGCATATCAGATGGAGCCACTTTTTTGTTGTTTGGTGCTAAAATGTCATTTTGAGTGTTTTAGCACCCCCAATGTTAATGCTCTAAGTATCTCTAAATTTTTCTCCTTATTTTAGGATAAGAACGTACTTTTTTCTATCTTAGCTAACCAATTTTCAAAACGCCCGTATCAAATTCTCTACTCTAAATCTGATTTCATTTAAATATTATTTCTCTCATCTTTCAAAACACCTAATTTTATTTATCACAGTTCCCAAGACACAAAAATAATAAAATAATGATTTAGGGAATGAACATTATGGCATTGCTTGAGTGGCCCTCAAGCTTGCTCAAGCAAGTCATTAAAACATAGTTTTCTATTTTTTATTATCTCTTCATTCTTTAACTTTCAAAGTAAGATCATTCATAAATTAGAACCTACATATATATCCACAAATATTCAACAATCCCCTACTAGGTTTTCTTTTTTTTTTTTTTTTGATAGATGACAATCCCCTACTAGGTTTTATTATCTATATTTAACTTGGTTGACAATTTGTCATGCATAAAAGAAAGTGTCTTTTAACTTAAATATAATGCTCAGGAAATTTTAAAAAAAGATTTGTTTCTAAAATTTAAGGCTCCAATGAGTCTCACCTTATCTCATTATTAAAATTGATAGAATAACTAACATAAGGGGTGTATTTGGTACACCATCCAAGTTCATGTACTACATTAGCAAACAAATAAACGATAAAGGAGTCTTAGTGCAGCAACATAAAATTTCAGGGGGTCCTAAACATGATTATGAAAACCAAAACAGAAATGGTTACATGAAATTAAATATGAAAACCCCCAAATTTTTGTTTTGATCTAACCTAACATCTAACAAAGCATCGCATACCTCACATTTGATAAAGAATATTAGAACATATTGAGATGGAGACTCGTGATTTTTATCTACATCACCATATAATCAAAAGAAAACAAATAATATCATTAAACAAACCATCCAAAGAATCGATTAATACCAAAACACACAAGTTACAGAGTAATTCCTAATCACATAGATCTCAAATCAAAATTAGAGAGAAAAATATCCATTTCCTTGAAAGCTCTAAGATCTAAATAGCTCACTAAATGAACTAATCAATGAGCACTCATCACATTAAGCTTCGCGAATCTAGAAGAACAAGGGTTACAAAAATCTTTGGTACTTTTAGAAGCTTATAGAAAACCAATGAGAACTCTTGGAAAAGTTTTAAACTTGGAGGAATATTAGAGGAAAAGTTTTGCAAAATCACATTCAATAATTTTTCCTCTTCAAAATTCCTCCCTTAACTCTAGATATAATAATGTTTTTTTAGTGATTCTCTAGGACTTTGGGACCAATGGTCATATCTCGCTTATTTTAATTCCGACTAGTACCAAATTTGTGCACATTGAAGTTTCAGATGTCTACTTTCACGTGAGAAAAATTCCATTTTAACATTTGATGTATTTTATGAGATATGAGCAAACAAGGAAAAAAAAAGTGACTTTATCAGTAGTACTTTAGGGGACTTTTGAGTCATGAATTGATCTAGAACCTTTACAAAAGCCTCCAATACTTTGTTTATCAAGGTTAGAGCTTTACACCTTCATGATTAAGGATTGGGACTTGAGTCTATTTATTGGAACAAAATAGGGAGTCTACAGTGAATATTATCTTTAAATGAATATCCGGGTTGACCTTAAAACTAACTCAATGACAAAAGATTGAAAAGAATCCTCCTTAGTGATGAGATGGATACTAGAGCAATAAGCATGAGAGTAGGTTCGATGATACTGTGAGTAATGGAAAGGAAGCACGGATACTTCATTTGGGGTGCCATTTTGGTGTCGCACTCGTTGTGTCATTTGGGGTGTTGTACTAGTGTCGTACCACAAGACTCTATAATCCTTGGGATACAGGTATTACCTAGATCAGGGAAATCTATAGGACGCTCAAGGTGCATCTCACATAGACCATGACACTCATGGAAAGCATTTGAGGCTCAAACATGATGAATTGGCTCTTGTCAAAGCAAGAAGTGGAAGCACTAGTGCAAGAGCTAGAAGCCATTATCCTGGGAACAATTAGACAAAATATGCAATGAAGATCAAGACATGACTCAATGGAACAACGCCTACATGAGATATCCCTATATGCTTGAGAAAAGGTATTTCCACAATGATGTATGGAAATTCTAGGGCAAGTGTGAAGGGTTTATACCATAAAATACCAAGTAGGTAGGCCATTATCAAGGTCTACAACACAATCATGCTATACAGGCGATGATTATTGGACAAAATTTCACTTGGGCATTTTGTCGAACACTTAGCGTGCGTAGTCAACACAGCCAGGAATGTGCTAACAACCACCCATGAAAATGGTCCAACTTTCACACAAATAGCCTTCAAAGCTTCAAAGGGGAACAAACGCCATCGTTGACAACCAATATAATAGAGAAATTTTGATGAAATTTAAACACAAATCCAACCTTTGTGAAAAAAAATCCCAATTTTCATGCCCCAGATTGAAACTAGATGAAATGCATGGTGAAATGAGATGGGATAGCGTAAGATTACCTCAATGATGAAGGAAAACCTGAAATGAATACAGTAATCTTGAAATGATTTCAGGTTGGAAGCTTGAGGGTGAGGGGGGTGAAATTTCGCACTACCGAGAAATATAGCAAAACTGACCCCAAATGTCGAATAAAAACCATTTAAATGAGGTTTGGAACAAAATTCGGTAATTAAAAAAAAAAAAATTTCTGTCTATTTTAAGTAAGAATTTTTATTTTACATTCTCTCCGTTTTGAATTTGTTTATTTGGTTGAAATGAAAATTTTTTTGTTAAAAGTACTGTAGATAAAGCTAAAAATTAACTGAAATAATATAATAAAATCATAAATGGTACCAAAAATTAGAGTGAAATTCATAAATGATAGCAAAAATAAGCTATATAGTAAAATAAGCTGACTTTTTTAATTTGGAGCTAAAAGCATACTTACCCTTCAAAACACTCCACATTTTTTCATTATATTTTATTAAAATATTAATTTTTCTTGATTTTTTTAATTATTTTTCTTTTTTCACACACAATAATCATTATTCACTTTTTTCATTCAACCTCCAAATGCGTAAAAAATGAATAAAAAACTATATGCAAAATGAATAATGTTAGTGTAAATTTACACAATTACTTTAACAATTTTGCAAATTTACACTTTTTTAGCTTGATTGATTGATATGGATGATTTTGAAGGTTGAATGTGTAAAATTGATACATTTTTCTATTTTGTATTGATTGATGCAAAAGCTCTTCTTCTTTCTTTCTTTTTTTTCTTTTTTTCTTTTTTGAGAGAGAATTTCAATCAGTTTTTTGATGCAAATGCTCTTAGAAAATTAAAAAGACCCTACTTTTCTCAAGAAAAACACTCTAAAGACTTGCCACCAAAAAAAATAGAACAAAACATCTTTTGGTTTCTTTCATAAAGAGATAAGCATGTTTAAACAAAGTTTGAGCAAGTGCTATTTGAACCATAATAGAAATTAGGCATTGATTACACTTAGGACTTGCAAGTAGTGTGTAAATTTAAACACTAAAAGCAAGTTATTACAAAAGAAATAGTGAGATGGCTAAATGCCATACAAAGAAACCAGCACATAATGTACACACAAAATATCACTATGGTTTGATAGACACTATCCTCTAATGAGTTAGATCGTATGAATAATGAATCCCCCTTACTATTTGTCATTATTAAAAGAATTCTACATTTTTTTAAAACAAAATTAAAGTACACCACATTTGAATCTTATATTTAAGTTCATGCTTAATTATTCATATTTACCCCTTTTACGTGTCTTTGTGTTAAAACTTATTTCCCTTTCTCTCTTGTGTGTGTGTTTGTTTCTCAAAAAAAGAATAAATAAATAAATAAATAGATAAAAAAAGCTTATGAGATCCGGCATTTCTATATGCAGGAGGATAATTTTTGAAGAACAGAAAAATTAGTTGTAAGTACACATTTATGCATTTCTCATTAGAGTTTCTAGTATTTCATCAAAATTCTCAATATTTACAAGTAGATTGCATGACCGATTGCCGCTAATCACTCACTCAAGAGCCACAATACTCACTCAAACTTATTTATGCATACATATGCAGCTAGCTTCACAAATGCACTACGCCATTGTACGAATGCACAAGGCTAAAAATGGATTTCACAAAGCTAACTCTATTTTAGAAAGATTTCAAATTTTTTTTCTTTTTTTTTTATTTATCAAAACTTAAAAAACAAACAAAACTATGGAAAAAGGGAACTAAGGACTAAATAAATCTAAATGAGATGCGATGCATAGTGTATGCAAATGCAATGCAGGATGTGCATGAATGTCCACTAATGATATAAAGAATTGAAACAAGGACATAGGAGCAAATTTGATCTTTCCTACTGAGAGAAAGATGGGTTGGATGGACCTTCACTAGTGTAACCTAAGCTAATCCTATCCAACTAAGTTTTAGGATGCACAGTGTATGCAAATGCAATGTCAAATGTGTGCATGAATGTCCACTAAGAGTATTCACATCAGAAAATTGCATCCCATCCTATTTTACCATCTCAAAAAGCTACTTTATCAATTATACTATACCATTTTACAATACACCCAATATCCCAAAACTCTATTTTTTTTCTCATTTTATTTAAATATTCCTTTTTTTACTATTTCTCTTTTTCTCTTCCTTTTCCTGTCTTTCTCCCTCAACCTCTAGGATCGGCCACAACAGATAAAACCAAAACAATTCAACACACAGTCATCCCCAACGCCACCACGCCACCACCATGCCACCACCAACACACAGTCACCCTCATATATCCTAACACCACCCACCAGACCATCAAAACCAAAACCACATTAAAAAAAAAAAAACCATCAATGCATCAGTTCAAACCAAGCCAAAACCCCACCATTAGAGCCACCATCAAACCAAGCCAAAAAAAAAAAAAAAAAAAAAAACACCACAATCTCTAATCTCCGCCAATCCACGTCGATCCCAAATCCAAAATCCAAAACCCAAAACCAGCTCCGATCCAAACCCACCAGCCACAACCGATCCAAGCCCACGCCTATCCCAAACCCAAAATCCAAAAGCCACCAATCTCCACGATCCAAACCCACCGGCCACAACCGATCCAAACTCATGCCAACACTTGACCCATGATACACCAATCCACCTATCCAAACCCATCACCTAACCCACAACTCTAAACCCATCACCTAACCCACCTATCCAAATCCATCACCGACGGAGCTTTGTTTTGAGATTTTGCAAACAAAATCTTAACCTAAACCCAAAAACCTTCGAGAATCTCGGTTTGAAAAGAGAGTGATAGAGTGAAGAGTCAAATGGGTAGAGTTATCTAAAGTATTAGGTTTATGAGATAAGTAAATCGGCTTGGTGAAGCTCAACGATGGTGAGAGAAAGAGATGAGAGACCGTGTGAATTTGAGAGAGAAGAGAGAGGCTTGGTGAAGCTCAGCGATGGAGAGAGAGAGATGAGAGACTGTGCCATGTGAATGAGAGAGAAAGCTGATATTTAGAATAAAATATTATATTTTGTTTTACAATTAAGCAACAGTACCATTCTACATTTAGAATCGCACTATAGCACAATTGCAAATTTTTTTGCAATAGCAGCTTTTTACAAGTCCAGATGTAGAGGTTGTTTTGGGCTTTTATGCTAAATTGAACCAACATATGGCATATACCATTCCCAATGTAAATGCTCTAATGATATAAAGAATTAGAGCATTCACAGCAGTGAATCTAAAATTTTAGCTATTTAGCTACACAAAAAATCACTTTATCTATTTTACTTACACATATGCTGTAGCAGTGGATCTATTTTAGCTTTCAACACAATAAAATAATATAAACATTACAATAAAATAATATATCCCCTACCCAAAAAACATCACAACAACAACCACAACTACCTCTGCCACAGCCACAACCACAACCACCGCCACAACCACCACCACCACCGGCCACAACCACCACTCTACTTTGGCAACCACAACAAAATATAGAAAACAAAAAAAAAATGAAAAAAAAAAAAAAAAAAACAAACAAAACAAAACCACAACCACAACCACAATCACAACCCCATTACCACCCGTCACCCCAAACCCAACCCAGCAACTGAAACTTAAAAGGCACCACCAAAATCAACTATCAAACCCAACTCAGCAACCGCCGAAACCAACTCTCAAATCCAACCCCAGTAACCGAAACTCAAAGGCACCATTGAAACCAAGTCTAGCACCACCAATTCAAACCCAATCCCCAGCAATTAATACCACAAGCTACCATTGAACAGCCCAAACCTCAGTACCACCAAAATGATTCAACCCACAACCACCGATTCAAAGCCACAACCACCATTGATTCAACACCAATTCAAAGCCACAAGAACACTGATTTAGGTGTGGATCGGCGGCTTGGGGCTTGGGTAGGCTTGGGCCAGTGACGTTGAGGCCGATGGAGGTGTGGGTCGGAGACGTTGAGAGAGAGAGGTGAGAGTGACTGAGAGAGAGAGGCACGGATTGGGCGATGGGGCTTGGGGTGGGTCGGCAAGCTGGGTCGGCAGAACAGATCGGCGATGAGAGAGCTGATCGGCGAGCTGAGGGATGAGGGAGATGAGTGGCCGGCGAGCTAGAGAGAAAAAAAATTGAGGAAGAGAGAAAGAAAGAAGAGAAGCCGGAGAGAGAGAAAGAAAAGAGGAAAGGATTATTTAATGAGAGAGGAGAGAGAAGAGTAATAAAAAATTCTTTTTTTTTTTAGATGTGTGCTACAGTGCACATCTAAAGATAGATGTGCACTGTAGCTGTGGAGCTAAAATTTTTAGATTTAGCTCCACTGCTGCAGCAAGAATTTTGTGTCTGTGGAGCTAAATTTTAGCAATATAGTAATATACCTCCACTTCTGTGAATGCTCTTAGAATTGAAACAAGGACAGATGAGTAAATTTGATCTTTCCTTTTAAGCTAGAGGACTGAGAAGAAGATGGGTTGGATGGACCTTCACCAGAGTAACCTAAAGCTAATCCTATCCAACTTAGTTCTAGATTGAGCAACTTCTTGCTCAAAAAGCGTGATTTTATCAAGAGCACCTACAAGATCAATCTTCAACTACTCGATCTCCTTTGTAGCCACCTCTAACTACTCTATTATAGAAACCTTTTCACTCAACTGTACTAAATTTTTTAAGAGCAATTCCAGAAGTTTTCTCATACTTGCCACAGTCCATAACATTCTAATTATAAGCTATTTAAAGATCTCTATTGCACTCAAATTCATCCTCTGATCCTTCACCATCATCAAACTCAATGACTTTGTGTCTGTTTGGAACAACTTATTTAACTAAAACTGAAAACTTTTTGCTAAAAGTATTGTAAATAAAGCTAAAAAAGTAGTTGAAATGGTACAGTAGGACACATGAATAGTACCAAAAAGTGCAATGGAATCCATAAATAGAAAAAAAGCTAGCTTTTTAAGCTAATGCCAAACGCACACTTCCTTAACAACTTCCACAAAATTTTCTCTAGGGTTCTCACTAATAACATTAGCTAATACAGTAAATGTAGTGAAGTTTCCTTCACTATCACTGCCATCTACAAAATTCGAACTCTCATAATCACTCAAGGTAGTATTCATGGCTTTACCTTTGAAATTAATGTAGTTTGGACATTTTTTCCTCATTCTTTTTTTTTTCCCCTCTCGAAAGCATTAGCATCCTTAATTATTACACAGTTAATAATTGACTTAGATCCGACCCATAATTCATGGCCCTTGGATTGTCTGCATGGGTTATGTAATAAGTGAGTTTAAATTTAAATTTAGATTTAAACTAATCTCTTCTGGAAAAAGGAAAAAAAAATTGATTTTGATATGAGTTAATATCAATATTGAAGTGATTAAAGATAAGTAGTTAAGAGTTTTTAGGACCACTCATTTGATATTGGATTTATCCTTACTTGAATTTGAATACTCCTATAACAGACAGATTAGAGAAGACTAAGAGAGAAATTGTGAGAACAAAAAATATAAGAACAATTTCTCTAAATGCTCTCTCTACGGACACCATCAACAGTGCTCTAGAACTTGAAGCGTGGAATTTATGAAGAGACTCTGATAGCCTCTTCAGTGACGAGAAGGTGCTCCAAGAGCGGTAGAGATTGCGGGGAGTTTGTAAAGTAAACAAAGAAAAAGATCTGACAAGTGGGTAATCTGTTCTACAAAGGTACGTGGAATTATGGCCCACCTAATTTACTCAACATACATATTCCTTCACATTCTTTGATATTCCCTTTGTACTCTAATGTTTAACTTCAATTATATTGTGCATTTCCAATGATAAGAATATAAAGAGAGAGAGACTAAGAATAGTTTGTATAGTGATGCATATTCTATATGTAACATTGTACAATAGAGAGCTTTATATAGGCACAGTATGTGTGAAGTACAGGTAATATGAGTATACTACAAGTACAGTATACTAGGCCCAAACACATTAGGCAAGACTTACATATTTATAAACACTCCCCTTGAAATTGAGGTAGCAAGGAAGAAACCAACTAGAGTTTGGATATAAGATTTCAAAGACAACTAGGTGGGTGAGTCTTGGTGAAGATATCAACAGGTTGGTCAGTGGAGGAAATGGAATACAACTATAGATTGCGTTTTTTGAGATGATGACGAGTGATGTGGTAGTTGATTTTAATGTGCTTGTTGCGTTTATAGAAGACATTGTTATAAAGAATGTGAATAGCACTGTGATTATCACAATATAGGGGAGTTTTAGTGGGCTATGGAGCATTCAAGTCAGAAATAATATCATGCTTCTTGCTGCGTCATGAGACAAGAGAAGTACCCAATAAGAAGCAAAAACCTATGATGGAGCTACACCATGAGACAAGACAATTAGGATCTCTTTTAGATAGGAAAAAGAGATCCTAATTAATTGCTAACAAAAAATTTGAACCTTAGATGTTTTCGTTGGAAATAACATGAGATGTCAACTAGTTGAGCTCCAAAACTCTTAGTCATAAAACTAAAAATAGACCCTTATATTTTGTCTTACATCAAACCTATCAACTTGAATGAAACTTAACCTGTCTAGAAATTGAAATTTCCACTTTAAAAAAAGAAAAAAAAAAGAAAAAGATAATTTGAATAATTCAATAATTAGGTTTTTGAAACTTTTATCCTTGAAATAGTGTTATATAAAATTTCTTCTCATTGGACATCAATTAATAAAGGATTGAAGAAATAGGGTCTGTTTAGATACTGCTTATTTGCTGAAAACTGAAAATTTATTACTGAAAACACTATAACAAAATATTTTTTAAAAAGCAAAATACTGTTCACGCATTTTTGTGCTTTGGCTGGTCCATGAACATTGCCATGGGACCAGCCAAAAAAAGGCAAAAGCAGACATAGGGTTGGAAACATGCTTTCCAAACGCACACATAATTAATATTTTCTACCCCTAATAATCAATAGACTTTGATGTGTTGTCAATAAGATCTTGAGACTTAAAGGTTATAGGTTCACCCTCTTCTTCTTCTTCTTCTTCTTCTTCTTCTTCTTTTTTTTTTTTTTTTAATTTTTTTTTATTTTTTAATTCGATAGTTGGAGGTAGGGGTATTTGGACCTTGAATGTTTATATTAAAAACACTAAAAGATGTCAGTTAAGCTACAAGACTCTTGGTGGCTTACCCTCATATTTAACTTTTATTAAATCTTCCACTAAATTTATTACAATCTCCAGCTCATAATCTTTGCTATTCTCCTCAATCAACTTCATATTTTCGGCTTTAACGTCAACAACTTCTTGCAAAACATTATCTTGGTCTTCAATCTTGACTTGTGGTCTTATTTCATATTGTTCAATGTCTTCAATATTTTCTTCAAAAATTGGCTTCACATTATTGAACTCTAAACCTAGCTAGCTCTTCACTGGATAAATGAAATCCAAAATTCTAGTTATTATCCATATTCCATGAATTGATTCCCTTATAATTTTGACTCACGAAAATATATTTCATCAAAATCATAACGAAAGAAAAAGTTTATCATGCATCATGTTATTCATTCTTGGTTGTGAGAAAATTCTAAACTTGCCCCTTCTCATTCTAAGATACTCTATATCATTCCATCGATCCCCCTGCATCGCTAGCAAACTTACTCAATACAAATTGCACATTAAAATATTCAGGGATATTTGCGTAAGCAAAATAATGTTCAAGATCCAAAGTCCAGTTTATGAAGTTTTCTTGGTATGATATGCTATCACAGCATGGAATATCATTAAAATTAAGAACATTTTGGTTGATAGGACAACCCCAAGAACACTGTTTGACATAATTATTTCCATTTTCTTCATACTCTTGTTTGGTATTCAAACCCAAATCAATGAGCATGTAACAAATTTCATAGAATTCACAAGTCAATCTCACATTATCAATTTGAATTTTTTTCCCCCAGAGCTTGCCCCCCACGATCACCATCAATGGAGTGGTTGCTTTTGTCGTTGTGGTTTGCTGTATTTGGATTCTAAAAAGCTCTGATACCAATTAACGCATAATATAAATATGGAAAGAACTAAATCTTTTTTTAATAGGAAAAACTAGATATTGTTATAGCATAATGAAACCTTTAAATCCATATGGATTTTCCTGAATCTATAAGGAAAAATATGAAATCCACTAGAAAGGAAAGAGAAAATCCTCTTTAAAATTTTTATTAATCAATTTCATAGTTCTAAATTGAAAATTCCTTTACAGACTGGGAGACTAATTTAGGTGTTGTTTGGATGGGATGAGTTTTGAGTGGTATCACTCAGTTTTCTATTTCTATCATCCAAATCGTGTGGGTTTCACAAAAAAAAATTGTTTGGCTTAGTTTTCAATCCTTATTTTTATCACTCAATTCTCTGATTTTTGAGTGATGAGTTTTGGAAACTAAAAACACATTTTAGGTGTTTTCAGTTTCCAAAACTTAGTTTTCAATGGCATTTTCGTAATTATCAACTGCAATGTTTGACTTTTGGATTTTTTTTTTTTTTTGAAACACAGGCCAGCAACAAACAAGGACTTTTATTATTATTATTATTATTATTATTATTATTATTATTATTATTTTGAAACAAAGTAACAGAACTAAGTGATGGTGGGGTTTGAAAAATTAGGGTATTTTAAGTGATGAGTGATGAGCGACGAAAATTAAAAATTGAGTGATGAAAATTGAGTGATGACAATTTACAAACCAAACAACCCCTTAATGGTCCCATAAAACTTGATTGATAAGAAGAAATATTTTAAAAGATATCTTATTGATACCCTACCCTAAAAAGACTCGTAGTTGACTATAAAAGCATTAAAAAAACATCTAAAATAATAAAAATTATGAAAATAAATTTCTATTCCCTAATGTTACCAAATGTACATTAAAATTTTAACAAATGATAAAAATGTGGGGTTTATAAGCTAATACATTTTTATGGAATAGAATTTTATACCTTTTCATATATAGGGTTTATATGCTCATAAATTTATATAGAATTAATATTTTTAAAATCTCATTGTTGAATGTACTTGTCTTTCATATTTTTAATATAAATGTCAAATTTTGTATCAATTAAATGTTATTTATTATTAAATTTAAAAACTATATTTTATGCACAATTTAAAAAAAAAAACTAAAAATTTAAATATTTTATGGATAAGATAGTTATTGATATCAAATTATTCTAAAATTTTGTAAATATGAAAGGTACAAGATTAAAATTTAATCTAACAATGAATTTGTCAAAATTTGTAAATATGAAGGGTATAAGTTGTGTATTATACTTAAAAAGTTACTACAAACATAATTTGAACATATGCAATCTAAAAATATATTACTGGACTTTACTTATGACTATATAAAAATTATATTTATGGTCTGTTTTGATACCATTTATTATTAAAAACTAAAAATAATATAATAAAATAATTTTTAAATATATAAATAATACCTTATCATCTAATTTTAAAATTATTTTTATTTGAAAAAAAAAGTACTTGTAAGTTTTTTTTTTTTTTTTTTTTCAGGAACAAGTACTTGTAAGTTTACAGCCAAAAACTTGCTTTATACATGACATGACGGGATGGATCATCAAGTTGAAAAGTTAGTCGCAAGATATATATATATATTTTTTTAATTCCTATAAAAAAAAAATCTTGCGACCAACTTTTCAAAAAAAAAATTCTTGCACTAACTTTTCAACTCAATGATCCGTCATGTTGACTACAATAAAGAGATAGCGCTTCTTTGTCAGATATTGTCACATTAAGATTTGATTAAAAAAAACAAAAGAGTAGGGCTGAAAGAATCTACAAAATCTTTGACAAATAGCAATAGTATTTATATCTCTTATTTGTATACATTGTGATAGCTAGTTAGAGCATTCACATCAGTTCATGTAAAATTTGTGTCTATTTTACACATAAAAATCAATTTTTTCTATTTTACACATTCACTTATACAATATACCCACATCAGTTCATTTATTTTACAAGATATTTCAATAAAATATTCAATATACACAATTTTTTTATTATTTCCCTCAACCAACTCTACCTATATACACGCGCACTCTCTCTCTCTCTTCTGAACAGATCAACTCTCTCTCTCTCTCTCTCTTCTCTCTCTCTGTGTTCTTCTTTCTCTCATTCCTTCTCTCTTTTCTTCCTTCTCTCACCGGCGATCGTCTTATTCCTTCTCTCACCGGCCGATCCAGATTATCTCAGTCCTTCTCTCACCGGCGATCGTCTCATTCCTTCTCTCACCAGCCAATCCAGATCGTTCCACGCTCCATGCTCCGATCAAGCGATACCCACGAGCTCCGGCGACCCAGAACCTTTCTTCACCGGCCGATCCATGCTCCACAAGCACCGATCCATGCTCCACGCTTCACCGGCCTACCCACGAGCTCCGATCAAGCGAGACCCACGAGCTCCGGCAACCCAGATCCTTTCTTCACCGGTCGATCCACGCTCCACAAGCACCGATCCACGCTCCATGCTTCACCGGCCGACCCACGAGCTCCAACAACCAATCCGAGGACCCATCTTCGTCGACCTTTGTATAAATATTTGAGCTTTCTTTCTGTGTTTGTGTGTGGGTTAATTTTCAGTTGATTTGGCGTGTTGGATGTTGTAATGGTTGGGGAAGAGACGTAGGAGATGAGAGTCCGTTAGAGAGGAGAGAGAAAAAATCATTAAAAAATTAAATACACGAGCTACAGTGCCCGTGTAAATTTACACGGGACCTGGAGCTCGTGTATAATTTTAGAAGATTTTGCAAGAGTTTAGACGGACTGATGTGGGCTGTTTTTGAACAAAAATGTGTAAATTTGAGCATTTTTTCAATTATACACACTTATACCTGAGCTAATGTGAATGCCCTTAGCGAGCGATTGGGCACAGAGTTGTATTTATAACGGCAAGTCTAAAATACTGTGAAGTAGTTGCTTCCAAATGGAATTAACTTCATCGAATACAATATAGTGGATCCATTAAACAAAAAGGTTTGAGTGGAGAGCAAATAAACTATTCATCGAGGGGAATAAGTTTAAAACCTATAAAATAAAGTCCTATGATAGTAGCTTTACCTAGCTGATAGGAGATTCTAAGATCTAGGATCAAAGGGACAACCAAATTATGTGTGACTTGGCACTATCACTATGTAGATAACATCTACTACCCACTCCTATGATAAATAGTGACACCTACAACAAAAATTAGGATAAATTATGCTTATAATGATTGTTGAATCTTGAAAAGTCTTAATAAGAAATCATCAGTATGAGTGTGCAGTTGGATGCTTCTATGTGAATTTTAAGAATGAATTCTTTAGATCATTCATGAAACCTAGCTTTGTTTAGGGCCAAAATGAACACAATCCAAACTAACTGTGTTCGAAAAGGAGTTGTGTGAATTTGAATGTCTTCCTATACACAAACAGCTAAATAGTTCAACGCACCATGTTTATTGGTTAGCCAAAATCTTCAATTTTTTCTCACAAAAGAAGATTCAAATGTAAAAGCTATCTATCCCAATATAGTGACTTTTCATTCTACTCTCTCTATGATTTTATTATCATTCACATATTTACATTTCCAATCTTGTGAGAGATTGTTAGAAAAAAATTGGTTTTTACAAGTGTTTGGGTGAAAATTTTTGAGCCAAAATTAAAATGGGACCCACATGTTGTTTGAGGTGGCTATGAGTTAGGACATGTTCTCCTTTGTGAGGAGATTAACATTATGTAATCACTTTCCCAAAACCATTAAGGAGTGAATGAGAAATTGACTCTTAAAGAACTCATGTGAATATAGTTTAAATTGGTGAAAATCCTAGAGTCCCACATGGGAAAGAAAAGCATAAAATATTGGACACATGTCTTTGTGGGCTAGGCCTTGCTCATTCAATATTTAATAATTTTTTGTTTCAATGTTTGTATATGCACACTGTAATTTATTCCAAAACAATATGTCTATTTGTTATTGCACATTTTCTAAACTAGTGTGAGTGTCCCTATAAGTAGGTATCCCTTATTTCATTTTAGTTAGTTCTTTGTACTCATTCATTAGAGACTCTAGAGAGAGAGAGATGCTCAATTCTAATCATTGTGCACAAAGATTGTAGTGTTTCTTTTGTGTATTGTTGATCATTGTATCTTAGGAGACAAACATCTAAGAGTCCGAAAAGAAATATTATGAGGGATGAAATCTGTCTTAAAAAAATAGTGTCAAACACTAGCCTTGATCAATTCTGAATTTACTTCTGCATTCACTTAGTCTGTGAGTTTTAATTTATTTATTCACACATAAATATGTGCATATATTGTTTGTTTGCTTTTTTTTTTTTTTTTGGTAAGAAAAAGGGGGTATATTTATAGCTTCGCAACAAAACACTAGATTTGTCCATAAGGCACTCATGGAGAGTGCATAGTTACAGGGGATATCATAGGACACTCACAAAGAGTTCCAATTTGCAAAAGATTGCACACATAGTTACTAGTTACAAAGTAGGACATATATTATATTCTTCTAGTTTGTTGCCTTGCTCCCCTCCTCTCTTTCAGGTCCATCGGCGACACTATTTGCTTCACGAAAGATGTGACGTATAGATGGACGGCCCACGCCTAAGGGGGTATATTTATAGCTTTGCAACAAAACACTAGGTTTGTCCATAAGGCACTCATGGAGAGTGCATAGTTACAGGGGATATTATAGGACACTCACAAGGAGTTCCAATTTGCGAAAGATTGCACACATAGCTAATAGTTACAAAAGTAGGACATATATTATATTCTTCTAGTATGCTGCCTTGCTCCCTTCCTCTCTTTCGGGTCCATCGGTGACACTATTTGCTTCACGAAAGATGTGACGTATAGACGGACGGCCCACGCCTAGCTCAGTAAGTGCCTGCAATCATAGACCAAAACAGATAAGACCGAAGCCAAAATACGAAGTCAACAATTAATGACAAGCTCATAATCTATATATATATATATATATATATAGAGAGAGAGAGAGAGAGAGAGAGAGAGAGAGAGAGAGAGAGAGAGAGAGAGAGAGAGAGAGAAGAAGAAGAAGAAGAAGAAGAAGAAGAAGAATTGCGTAAATCTAAATTCCATGCAATCTGTAAACCCTTCCTTACTACCTATATTTCAGCTACATTATTGGTTGTTATCCCATTAGTGTTTAATGTAACAAACGGGTCAATGGGTGGCATCCATGTAACAATTTTGATGATTTTATATGAAGGTTGATTGGGGGAATAAACAAGATGGTAGAATTCCGTCGATAGATTTAAGGTTTTATAAAGAAGTTGGTTTAAGCTGAGAGAAGGTGGATTAAAAATAAGTTCATTTCTCGCTTACCTAAGGTGCCATAACCCATAATCGAAAATGATATTCCAAGGAGTAGATGGATAATTACTAGCCTCATCCTTGCACAGATTGGTAGGAAGTGAAATCTCTAAGGGTGTAGTAAAAAAGTTCCTGGAAGGGAGTTCCAGAATGATTTAGCCCAAGAGCAATCTTGAATAACATGTGGTGTTGTTTCAGTTTGGTTGAATTCTAGGCATTTCGGCCCGAAATTGCTTTGGTTATTTTTTTTTTTTTTTTGAGCAATATAGAATCTGGTGGGTAGCCTATTATGGAAACATATCCAAACGAAAATCTAAATTTTATTTTGGAATGGGATTTTCCATATCCAAATCCATTTATTCTTTTCAAATAAGAGATCCTCCTTATCATTTCTTATGATCATGTTAAATTATCGATCGTTCCAAAAGTTTAAGCTATTAGGATATGGTAAATTTAATCATTTAACCACACAATTTTAACACTCTCCCTCACGTTTTAGCACAAACTCCTCTTAATACGTGAGACCCAACACGTGAGATTTTAAATGGGAGGTAGAGTGGAGGAAACAATGATGAAACTCAAGACCTCTTGCTCTGATATCATGTTAAATTATCGATAATCCCAAAAACTTAAGCTATTGAAATATGATAAATTTAATTATTTAACCACACAATTCTAACAGATCAAGATGGATTTGAACTTGAGAAATAGGTGTAGCAATTATTGCTTCCTGAATAGGCTACGGAGTTGGTATGATAATCTATCCAAGTGGCAAGTATCATACATATAAAACAAAGCTACACGCCTATCTTCTTCTTCCAAATCCAAAGGGCCTTCCACTTGAAACCTCAAAGAGCCATTTGGAAGCCATGCATCAGTCCAAAATTTGAAAAATGTTATATCTACAACATTTTCATAACATTTTTACAATAAATCTTAAGTGGCAGGTTGTTATTGGCTGTTACCGGTGAACAAAAAATAAATTTCAGTGGTAGTTCAAATTAGAACTAATAATAACTTATCATTTATGATTTGTTGTGAAAATGTTATCGATATAGATCTTCTCCCAAAATTGTAGCCAAGTTCCATCTCCTATTTTCCATTTCATACCTTGACTCAAATTCTCCTTTCCGTAATATAGAGCTTTCCATATATGAGAAGCATTCTTAGATGGCGTACAATGTTGAAAAGTGCTATGTGGAAAATTTTTGGCTTTTACGCTCTGTTTGTTATAAGGTAAAATATTTTACAGGTAAAATATTGTACATGTAAAACATTTCCAGATGTTTGATATGACAAGTAAAATTTTTCAAACAAACCACCAAAATTGGTGGCTCAGCCTCGAGTTTTGGAGGTCCAGTGATAGGATCAATGGAATGGTTGCTTTAGTGACCAGACTGCCGGATATTGCTGACAAAGCAGTGTCTTTGGCGACCGGACCATCAGCATTGTGGCCAAAATGGTGTCTCTGACCATCGAACTGCCAACACCAATGGTCGAAACATCGGCTTTGATTATCCAACCTTCGGCATCAGATTGCCGATGCCGATTGTTGGAGTGGCAGCTTTAGTGATAAGACCCTAACACTAGCTACCTAACCCATTGGACCGGTGACCTAGCCATTAGATGGGGTGAGGGAGGCCGCTGTGTGTTAATGTAAAATGTTTTACCTAAGTTTTAAAGGTAAAATGTTTTATAACTTTTTATAAATCGGTGACCTAGCCACTAGATGAGGTGAGTGAAGCCACTATGTGTTATTTTATAATATTTAACCAAAAATTTAAATGTAAAACATTTTATAGCTTTTTATAAAGGATTTTATTGTCAATGAAAAATATTTTATAAGATTAACCACATTTTACATGCAAACAAACACTTGAAAATGAAAAAAAAAAATTCTTAAAAAAATTTTACTTCAAAACAAACAAAGCATAATTATAGGACAACTCAGATTCTTACACAGAATTACAACCTTAAATTATTTTTTTGCATTACTTTAGACATATTTACACCCTAGAATTTACTTTAAACGTGTCATGATGGATCATTAAGTCGAAAAGTTATTCGGAAGAAATTGATCTTTTGACTAAAAAAAGAAATAGTGCTTCATTAATTGTTTTGCTGCTTTCATTAACACCTCTAGTGGGTAAGAGCCCATCAAAAGTTCTAAAAAATTTAGCATTTAGCATCTCAAAAACCTACTTATTGATTTTAACACTTCATTTTACAATACACCATACATCAAAAGTTCTATTTTTTTACCACTTTATTTAAAATAATATATACAATACTTTAAAATAATATAAAAACAATCTCCACAAAATCCAATAGCAACAATCACAGCCACCTCTGCCACAGCACTACCAGCATCAACCTCCACTGTGGCAACCAAAATCCACCACACGAAAAAAAAAAAAAAAAAAGAAAGGCCCAGCCACTACCTTCCTTTTCCAAATCGCAAAACAACCACCATGCGAGAAGAAAGAAGACAATCACAAAACCCAGATCGGTGAGAAGAAAGAAGAAAGACAGAGAGCCAAACCCATCACGCTGACGAGCAAAACACACACACATACACAAGCCCACCACAGCAAAACTCCACAAAAGCAAACCCATCACGCCGATCCACTGCACCACGACCCACTACGACCCAGACCCACAACCCAGAGACCCACGCCCACACCAATCACAATCCAAAATCACAAACCCACAACCCAGAGACTCACACCAATCACAATCCGAAATCACAAACCCACAACCAGACGATCACAATTCTAAATCACAAATTTACAACCCACAAAATCAAATCACCCCGCCGTCAAGCTTTACCTCCATATCAGTGACAACACTGCGAAGGCATTTGGGCTTTAAAGTTCCTGACTGACAAACCTTGGAGGGGAGGAGCTTAAACCATGAACCTGAGAGAAACAAAAGCTACGGGAAAGAGAGAAGAGGAAAGCGAGAGAGGAGAGAGGAGAGAGAAGAAAAAAGGGAAAAAAAAAAGAAAAGAAATACACGCACAGTTACCGTTGGAATAAAAAAATAATTTTTGGTTTAAGATTTGTACTACAGTGAGCTTGTATTAATACAATCTCACTGTAGCAGTATCTCAAAATTTTTGAGATTTGAAATGTTTGATGGAGTTGGTTTTTTGGTGTATTGGTGCTAAAATTTAGCATATGCCACTTTTAGCATCCTTAATGGGAATTCTCTAAGAAGTAGTAACTAAAAAAAGGGGCATGAGACCTACCCCTTTGTGAGAGCCTAAAGCAATATTCTGGGACTGTTTAAGGTTTTTTTTTTTTTTTTTCCTCTCTCTCTCTAAAAAGGAGACTCAAGTATTCTCAAATTCAGATTTTATTCCTAAAAATTTATAATTAAAAAAAAAAAAATTAAGCAAAGAGAGATTTGAAAAGAATAGAGCCGAAGGGATCCACCAATTCTTTGTCAAATGCCATGGCTTTTATGTTTGTCGAGACATAAAAGCGGGCCAAAGTCATCAGGAATACCATAGCTTTTATGTACGTCGAGTTGCTTGAAATAAAAAGTCATCAGGTTGTTGTTGTTGACTTGTTGTTTTTTCTTTTTCTTTTTCTTTTTTGACTGAACGATTCCCTTGATATCACGTTAATCAATGGTATGGTCAATTGAAGCTAAAACTTCTAAATTTACATTATACCCTAGATTAATTAGTCCACCATTGAAGTACCATATGAGACATCTCTCCTACTCTATCTTATGTGAGTTTTTCTTGTCATAAGTGTGTGTGAGTCTATATATATTACTTATATACATAATTTAATATTTTTTATATATCCATATAATATTGATGAATTTTTTTAATACATAGGTCACAATAAACTATTGATCTCGTTTCTCCAAAAAAATAAAATTTAACTATTGGTTTCTAAAGTTTAAAAGTTTATGAGCGATTTTAATTTTTAAAGTTTAAAGGAATTGTTTTAAAGCATCCACATCAATTGGTGGATACTCTTCTATAATACACAAACTTCTTCATTTTACACATTTTGGCCAAAAAACCTCCCACATCAGCTAATGTAAACCTGTGTAAAATCTTCTAAAAATTTCCATGAGCTACAGTAACTGTGCATATATGCACGGTTACTGTAGCTCGTCTATACATTATTTTAATAATTTATAATTTCGCTCCTTTTTTTCTCTCTCTTCTCCATCTGCACAATCAACACCCTCAGCTTCTTCCTTTGATACACACACTCCCACAAACAAAATAAAAAAATCAACCACCAAATCAACAACAAAATCACCCACAGACACCACAAAACCAAACACACCCACACATGGACACACCAACGGAGATAGAGAGAGTGGATCAGCGCTTGTGGCGGATCAGCGTGCTTGGATCGGCGTTCTTCTCGTCGTACTTGGATCGGAGTTCTTCTCGCCGTGCTTGGATCGGAGACAGAGAGAGTGGATCGGCGCTTGTGGCAGATCGGCATGCTTGGAGCGAAATGCTTGGATCGCGTTCTTCTCGTCGTGCTTGGATCGGAGTTCTTCTCGCCGTGCTTGGATCGGAGACAAAGAGAGTGGATCAGCGCTTGTGGTGGATTGGAGTGCTTGGATCAGCATTCTTCTCATCATGCTTAGATCAGAGTTCTTCTCGCTGTGCTTGGATCGGAGACAGAGAGAGTGGATCGTGAGTTTCAGAGAAGAGAGGAGTTTCAGAGAAGTTTCAGAGAAGAGAGGAGTGAAAACGTTGGAAACTTGGAATAGAGCAAAGTTTCAGAGAAGACTCTAGAACAGAGTCTCATGAGTGGAGAGAGAGAGGCTTGTGAGTGGAGAGAGAGGGTTTGAGATAAAATAATAATAAGAAAAGTAAGAAAATGATTATTTAAATAAAAGAAGTGATAGAATAGATGAACTGATGTGGGTATTTTGTAAAAGTGAATGTGAAAAATAGAAAAAGTAGGTTTTTAGTGTAAAAATGGATGTGTAAAATGGATGAACTGATGTGGTTCCTCTTAGCCTCTAACAAACTTAAAGTGAGCTCTTTTAGTTAATATGAAGTAATATATCTATAACGTGTCAGTGTTTAGTTTGACCATATCATTCAAATGGCTAAAATCAATTGTTTTAAATTTTGAAGGCTAAAATTGCTCATGGGCTAAACTTCAGGGACAACAATATATATCAGTGTTGTACCTCCCATTTCTCTTTCATCTCTATTTTATTAGTGTGAGAGTCACATTGATCACTTTTAAGTCTATTAGAAATTAAAAATGACCACTTTCAACTTCAAGGTCTAAAATTATTCATGAACTGATGGACTAAAATTTAGTGATTAACAATGTATTTCAACATTGTTCATCCAATTTCTTTTTTTTATTTCCATTTCATTATTGCTTGAAATCACCTTGTTAGGGATGATAAAATACTTCCACCACACTAGGGTCCGTTTAGATACAACTTATTTTTGTTAAAACTGAAAACTGAAAACACTATAACAAAATAATTTTTAAATGTGTGAATAGTTTCGTGGACCCGTGAACAATTTGTGAATAGTGCACTTTGTCTCCTACACCATGTATTTATGTGCATAAACAATGTGATTACTATTCATACGCACTGGGAAAAAAAAAAAAAAAACAAAAACAAAAACGCACACACACAAAACACAAACATGAAAAAACGTTAATCCAAACATTCAGTAGTACTATTTTTGTCTCGCACTTCTTCCTCATCTTGAAAGGAGACAAGGCATCCATGATTCAACTTACACCTATTTGTCATCAATTTTAGTTTTGCATTTTTTTTTTTATAAAAAAAAAAAATTGTATTTGTTAAAAAAAGCGTGAACCTTTTTTTCTTAGGATTTTATGTGGGTCTTTTATGTAATTTTATTTTATATATTTTTTTTCCAAATAATTGTCACGATCACCATGGAATAAGGGCACCAACTTTTTAAAAACTTTGCCGACTTCCAAGAATGATATGTAGTAGTATCTGTCCCCCTTAATTACTGTGCAAGTTGCTTTCATTTGTTGCATGAAAGTGACGGGTAGGAAAAGCATCACTCTTCACTTCATACCGACCTGCTAGCTGGCTTATCCAAAAAGAGACCGACCTGCTGGCATATTCCCATCCGCAGTACAATTTCTATATTTGTACTTTTTTTTTTTTTTTTTGGATAAAATTTCTATATTTGTACTTGAAAAAATATAAGATTTTAAAAAACTATAAATAAACTAATAAAATTTAAACAAAAAAACTCCTAGCAACTAACCGACGCCTAGTTTATGAAATAGGCTCTATTTGATATAACTATTTAAATACATGTTTTCAATTTGTAAATAATATTATATATATTTTTATATACTTTTATTTACACATTTTAACATAGGTTTTCAAACACATATTTAAAATTTTTAATTTATAAGGATATATACCATCTTTAAAATGCCGACACTTATATTTTTAGTATTCATTGCTTAGCCTTACCGTGTATGCCCACAGTCTTTAAAATGCCGACACTTATATCTTTAGTATTCATTGCTTAGCCTTACCGTGTGTGCCCATAGTCTTTAAAATGCCGACACTTGTATCTTTAGTATTCATTGCTTAGCCTTACCGTGTGTGCCCATAGTCTTTAAAATGCCGACACTTGTATCTTTTTTTTTTTTTTTTGAGAAAGAAAACCAGAAACTTTAATAGATCAAGGCTTGTGCATGCGTTTGAGATCTCTTTGTTTGTGTTTTGGTTTTTTGGCTGAGAGAGAGATCTGTGGTAAGTTTACCAATATAACAGCATGTACTTTTAAGATACAAGGGATATATATGAATCCTGAATCCTCTCATAAGTACATTGATCTTGTAATATTTATATCAGCAATTAATGTAGTCTTCAGAGCTACCACAATATCCATGCATGTTACCCAGAATCCGCCGCTAAATAACTGCCCACGAATTTCATTATTTCACGTCTTTAATTATTTTGAGTTGTGCCAGAGAAGATAGAAGAACTAAATTGAATGTGAAGCTAATATTTACTTTATTCTTGTACACAATTCAATTTTAGGTGGAATGTTACATATTATGCTGAAAAAGTAAGGAACAAAAGAAGTACAAGTGTGCTATTTTGATTTTACGCATCAACTGTGTGCTGGTTGTTGGATTGATGGGATAGTTTAGATAAGAATGAATGAACGAACTAATTATTCTCTATAGGAATATAAGATGTAGAAATCAAGTTAATTTGATTTGATCAGATATTTGTTTATTTTAACTAAAATTATTCTTTGCTTTACTTGAGAGGATATAAAGGAGTGTGATTGGTGCAAGTGAACCGTGTTGTTATGATCCGTATTCCTTTGCAAGGAGACTGGATATTGATACTTTGATACGATACGTGTTTTAGATTCATTCGCTCTATAGTCTATAAAGTATAAAGACTTAAAGGATCGAGTATAGTAAAAAGCAAATTACCGAAAGAGAGAAGAACAATATTCCTCATCTTTTATATGTTTCTTTACTGTTGAGAGAAGAGGCTTGGTGGTTGATATTTTATAGTGTTTATTTCTAAGTCTCAAACTATTTCGCAACCTTTCTCAGTCTGATGGAATGTCACTCTTGCGCATCCAAACAGATTTTGCCCAAAGCTTCTGAAGAATTTCAACAAGGAATATATATTTTCCAGTGCATGCATGCGCTTCATTTGTTCTCTGCAAAAGGTTAGTTTCAATTATTAAGTTATTTACTTCAGCCTTATGTTTAATTAGTTCGAGTTTTTGAGCATGTTTTAACATTCCTATGCTTAGGATTTAAATTTTTTTTTTCATTGTATTAAAGAAAAGCCTTCTATCTTTCTCTCATATAAATGTTGTAGAAGACCCCCCCCCAACCGGCATGTATAAAACTTTCTATAAGTAACTCCAATCCTCAGTTTCTCGGTTCTCTTTTCTCCGTCTATAGTTATTAAGGTTAGAGTTTTTTTTTTTTTTTTTTTGGAGAAATAAACACACACATACAAAGAAGAGAGAAAACACAAAAGTACACCACAACTCTACTCAAAAGTCATGGTAACTTTTAAGGGAGGGTGGAACAAGTTATACTTTCCGTCTAGCAAAGTCTGCATAGCTAGCCCGTGGACCCCCTTATACTTACACTTCTATTACTTTATTCTTTTAATAAAATGATACTACCTTTATTTTTTTAGAGCATCCCATCCATATGTGTAAAGTCTTGTAAAATAGAAAAAGTAACTGATTTTATATATTTTGAGCAAAAAAAACACTCACATCAGTGGCAGTAGGTGTAAAATTATGCATAAATGCACAAGAGCTATAGCAACTGTGCAAATATGCACGATTACTGTAACTCTTGCATTTAATATTTTAATAATTTCTGATTCGCTCCTTTTTTCTCTCTCTTCTCCATCTGTAAAACTAACGCATTCTCTCCCTCATCATGTTCTTTCTTCCTCTAATACACACACTCCCACAGACACAAAATCAAAAATCAACCACAAAAATAAAAAATCAACCACTAGAACAAAATCGTTGGATCGGTGATCAGTGATCGTGGATTGTGGATTGTGGATTGGAGAGGTGATTTGGATCGATGATGTGGATTGGTATTGATGGAGAACGGTGTTGATGGAAATCGGTTTTGACAGAGATCGGTGTTAATGGAGATTGATGATGGGTTGACGGAGATCGGTGTTGATGGAGTGCTTGTGATGGAGCTTCTGGGTTTTGACCGTGAGAGAAAGAAGAAGAAAGAAGAGGAAGAAAAGAAAAAGGAAACAGCAGAGAGATAAGGAAAAGAAAAAAGAAGAAAGAAGAGGAAGTATAGGAAAAAGAAACGGTAGATAAAATAATATTAAAAAAAGAATATAAAAATATTATTTATATAAAATATAGTGTATAATAGATGGACTGATAGGGGTGTTTTGTAAAAATTCGTGTGTAAAATAGAAAAAAGTAGTTTTTTTGTGTGCAAAATAGATGATAAATTTGCACCCACTGATGTGGATGCTATAATAGAAAGCTTGTGCTTCTCTTTTATTAAAAAAAGAAAAAGAGTGAATTACATCCTAAGTACATGCGAACCCAATGAGGCCAGGATTTTCCTCCAACCAAACAAACAAAGTTACCAATCTGTTTCACAAATTGGGCTAGAATATGGGCAAGCTTATTGCCTTGCCATTTGTCATGTGAAAAAGGAAAAATCTAAAATTTTGAATGAAAGACAAAATACTAGCAGCAATAGTTTCAATAGAGGAAAGAGCCTCTATGGAACTTGTAAGAACTTTGCAAAGGATTAGGAGTCTATATTGAAAGTCACCTCTCCAAACCCCATCTCCCAAGCTAATTAAACCGCTATCTCCATAGACTTTACTTTAGCTTCTAGCACTGTCAAGGGTACTAGGGTCTTCTTGCTCATAGCTGCCATCACTTTTCCCCTCCAAGTCCCTCATAACCAAACCCATGCTTGTTGCAACCAACTCTGTGAATACGGCCCCATCCACATTCATCTTGAACCTAGGGGGCTTTGGAAGGTGCCACTTGACTACTTCAATAGGGTTGTTTGGACGGCGGACAACTTCATTTGTAGCTTGATACTCCTCCACCAAGGATAGTGAGTTTCGTACAATTACGCTAGGTTGCACGGACACGCCATTTTTGGCGTTGTGTCGGTGTCAGACACCAGTTCGGGTACGACTCGCCAGATTCCGGTGTTCGGTAAGTCTTTTTTTCTTTTCTTTTTTTTTCGCTTCTCCGACACGGGGCCGACGTAGCTCTGACATGTTCGACACGCCAATAGTGAAAAAAAATCATCACAGATTTTGACAAAATACCATTGATTTTGTGATATACCCTAAAACAAAAAAGCAAGTTTAGAGTTTGAGAAGTCATTAGATTGAAAGTTGAAACCCACATCTCAAGTTCTCAACCCACCGTCCCACCCTCCTTCTGACCTCTGCCCGCTACCGCTGCCCTCTGTCCCTCGCCGGAGCAAGATTGAGTCGATCGGCGACCTCCATAGACGTCGACGCCGTGCCCTGTCCCTTCTGATCTCTTTCTCTCTCTGCGTGGACAACAGGTCCGACCTCTTCTCTAGTTTTCTTCTCTCTTTTATTTATTTATATTTTTTTTTTCTTTCTTTCAGATGTTTTGGTGAATGGGTGTACTGTTAGTCTATTACCCACTTATAAGTTATAAGTTATAAATTTATAATGCGTTTGTTTTTTTTTTTTTTTTTCTTTTTTTAATCCCACTCTGTCACAGACTCACAGTGTCACCATCACTGTGTTATAATTTTTATTATGAATTTATTTTTGTTTCTTTCCTTAGCCTTTTGTTTTACCTTATAATTATAAATGTATTTTATGTCTAAAAATATTAAAAAATATGTCTAAACATAAAATTTAATTAATTATTTAACTGTCGTGTCCTCACCATGTCGTGTCCTTATTTTTCAAAAATTGCCGTATCCCCGTGTCCGTGTTCGTGTCGTGTCTGTGTCCGTGCAACATAGCAATTACCTTCCTTGGTTTGTGAATGCCTCCATGTCGTACAGTGTTTCTAGACTTCTAGATTTCCCAGCAAAAGGTCAGAGTCTTCTCAACTAAATTAGAGCTTCTGGGACTATATTTGACAATCTGCCAAATGACATCTATAAAACTCCACTTACTATCTATTTGAAAAGGGAGCACCAACTTGCTATTGCTCCATATTTCCTTGACTTTGTCACAGAACCAGAACATATGGTAACTAGTTTCAGCCTCGTTTCCACAGTCATTACAGAGGTCATCATCTGTGACAGGTCTCCTCTTCAAGTTTACCTTGGTGGCTAGGATGTTCGGTCAATCCCTCTAGGCAAAATTTCTGATTTGGTTAGGAGTCTTTATACTCCATATACTCTTCCATACTTGCCTCATTGCCGAGACATCTGAACTTTTCCCTCCACTTACACTCTAAACCTCTTCCATGAGAAGTTTATATGCACTATGAACTGTGAATTTACCATTCGAGGTGCAAGCCCAAGTACTCTTATCTGGAGGTAGTCTAAGGCTCAGAGGGATGCTTAGCAGTTAGTACCAAGTCTACCTCCTGAGGGCAAAAGACTTGTCTAACAAACTGAGTTTTCCACTCTCTCTTTTCTTTATCGATAAGCTCGTTGACCTTAGCATTCTCATTTAGGACGTGTACTAGTGAAATCACTCTATATGAGGATGGGGAAGGGAGCCATTTATTTGACTAGATGTGGATATTATCCTCGTTGTCCACGTGTCACCTCATACCTTTTTTCATTACCTCTTGAGCTGTCATGATACTCCTCCATGTGTAAGATAGGTATTAGCCTAGGTTGGCTTGAGCAAAATCACAGTCTGGGAAGTACTTCACTTTAAAGACTCTGAGAAACAAAGAGTTTGGGTGGTTCTGTAGTCTCCATCCTTGCTTTGCCAAGAGCGCCTTGTTAAAATTTTTCAGATTTTTAAACCATATTCTCCATTTCTCCTTGGGAAGACACAATTTCTCCGAGCTCATTCATACCATTTTCTTCTCCTCCTTTTTCTATCCCTACCAAAATTGACTAACCATACTGGTGAGATCATCACAGGTGACATTAGGGAGTTTAAAACAACTCATTGTGTATGTCGACACAGCTTGGGCCATGGCCTTAATAAGGACTTCTTTTCTAGCAGTCGAGAGCAAGTTCTCTTTTCACCCAGCCTACTTTTTTGCCACCTTCGTCTAGAGTTGAGCAAAAGTGTTGGTCTTAGATTTGCCAATAAGGGACGGGAGCCCTAGGTATGTCTCATGTTGCTTGATCACCTGTGCACCAAACAAGGTTTTGATTGCTTCTTGAGTCTCAACAGTTGTGTTGTGGTTGAAATAAAGAGAGGTGCTTTGCTTGTTCAATTGTTGACCTGATGACTCTTTATACACATGAAGTATTCTCAAGATTTTCTGAGCTCTCCTCAACAATAGCTCGGCCAAAAATCAAACTATTGTCTGCAAAAGAAAAAGGTGGGAGATTTTTGGACCGCATCTACAGGCTAAGATGCCCTTTAATCTTTTGTTTTGTACTGCTTGGTGGAGCATAGCCAACAAACCTTCCACACAAAGCAAAAAAAAAAATAGGGTGATAGAAGGTCCCCTTGACATAGACCTCTTGAAGGTGTTATGTCACCTTGTGGAACACCATTTATGCAAATAGCGTACGTTACAGTGCTTATACATTGCATAACAAGGGCTACCCACCTCTCTATAAAGCCCAACTTAAGCATAATCCGTTCCAAACACCTCCATTCCACTATGTCATATGCTTTGCTCATATCGAGCTTCAAAGCCATTTCCCTTTCTTTCCCCTTCCGTTTTTGACTGATATGGTACATGGTTTCCAATGCCACTAGCACATTATCCGTAATGAATCGCTCAGCCACAAACACATTTTGATTCTCACAAACTAGATTTGGTAACGCCTATTTAAGCCTATTTGCTATAGTCTTGGAAGCAATTTTGTAAGCCACGTTAAAATTGAAAACAGTAGAAATGTTTCATTGTTATTTCGAAAAAAAAAAGATGTGTTCGGAAAGTCTAATTTTAAAAAAAAATAGAAAACAAAAATAAATAAATAAAAGCTTACTATTAAAAAAAATATGATCTTGCTTTAATTTCTACAATAGACCCAATTGATAATTTAGTCTCTCCACAGTCCACACACAAGTCCAATCCATCAGCTATGGCCAAACGGCCCAAACCCACCCAAGGCCAACAAACCCAACACGTGTTCACACATGACACATCAACAGCAAATTGATAGCAATTAAAAGCCCATCAAGCTTAAGGCCTATTGTTATAGGTTTTCTTGTATTACACCATATTGCTTGTAAAGCGCGCATATCTCGTCTGCATAAATAAAAGAAAATGTTAACGCATGCCTAAGAGCGTTGGTTGAAGAACTATTTTCAAAAACATTTTATAGGAACATGTTAAAGTAATTAATTTTGTTGACAACTTGTTATATTTACTATAAAAATGATGTCAAAATTTTCCTAATATAATTTATTAAGAATTTTCCTAATGTTCCTTTTGGATTGAGGGAGAGGGAGAGAGAGTAGAGTAAAGTAGAGTAGATTTAACACAAATTTAATTTATTTTTAGCAAACTCTACTCTACTATTCCCCAGTCTTCCTCCTTCACCCCCATCCAAACAGCCCATATGAGCACCATTAACATGACTCACAAATAAATAGTCCCTTGAATTTTGTTTTTTGTTTTTGTTTTTTTTTTACATAGTTTAATACAGAGTTTTTAAGAATTTAAATAGTATCAAAGTTAAGTATTGTGTTCAAGAGTAGTAGGGTCTTTAGTACGTCTTCCACTGTCAATGTACTTGTATTCTCTGGTTTGTCGCTATCGTTAGAAACAAGACTCTCGCTGACCCAGTTACCCATCGACTTGGTTTGCTCACTGACCTGTTGACTTTAACCATGACAATTGCCCAAAGGGGTTGACTTTTCACACATGGTTGACTTTTTCAATCAGGTGCTTCCTAGCTAATTTTCACATCCTAATTTCATTTTTACAATCCTTTTTTGCACTTGAGCTTTCTTTATGGCATAACAAGAGATCTCTTTTCTAATTCAAGCCGTCCTTTATCGCAACAACTACTCTCACTAGACTCAAGCTGTGTAGCTTTCTCAAAAGTCATAAGTTATGACTTTATGTGACTGGGCAACACAAGGCTCTTGAACTCAAAGAGGTGAAATTATTGATGCCTATGTTTTTTGCCATAAAGATTGGGATGACACCAACCATCAAATTATCACTTGGCTTTGCAACACCTTTGCTCTTGTTGTTCACATTAAATTTGGGGGATACAACTAGAGATGTCCAGACTCAACCGGAGCCTGAAAACTCAGCCAAACCGCCTGACTCCGACCTGATTCCAGCCCAAACCGAAGCTCCAGTCAGTCAACGGTGAGTTTTTGTTTTCAGGAACTGACATTGGTGGGTTGAGTGGTGGGTTTCATTCTCCAAAACCCGAGCCACCCGACCTAACCAGAGCTATATACGAAATCCGGCCAAATCTGGCAAGATCAAGCCAGATCTGGCGAGATCTTGACTAGATCTCGTAGGATTTAGCCAGATTTGGTCAAATCACAATAAATTTCAGCAAAAATTTGCAAATTTCGGCTAAAAATTTGTAGTTTCCGGCGAAGTTTTGTAATTTTCGGTGAACTTTACCACCGACCAAACCAACCCAAACCCAAAACTGACTTGACCAATTGACGTTGGCGGTTGGTTTTGGGTCCCTCCGCCCTCCACCCAATGTCAGCGGGTCGGGTCTGGGCTGGGTCCAAAACTGACCCAACCCGACCCGTGGATAGCCTAGATACAACACATTCAAAGGAGTTTGAAATATGCTTACTTCCCAGTATTCTGGATCTGGTGGTGCAAGAGAAATAATCTTATGATTGCCCTGTATCAACTCCGACAAGAACCTGGCGACAGTATTACTACCTACCACAGTTGCATGCGTTTCCTCTAAGATCAATTTACATTATTTGAATCTATCATCAAGACACTATTTAAGGCCAAAATTATATCAATGCACATCACAAAAGATTGCGCCTGTACCAATTCTTCATGGGTACACGTTATGAGTTTGAACTATGCACATCTAACTATTCTATCACACTTCTTTACCTTTCGTTACTCAAGTGGTCAATGAGCTGGACGTAATTCTTAAATTTTTAGTCAAGGTACCACTCAAATTCCAACAATTCTTCCACACGTACGCTTATGCGACCAAGTTTGAATGTACGCATTAGTTGGGCAATAGATAGACTATTGCATAAACTTGTGTGTAGTGTGTGAAAATAAATTAATGTGCAAGTTTAAAACCGTAAGTTCGTGAGGTACGGCGATATATGCATCATACGAAATCAATTATACAACTAGCATAGGCGCATAACTAATGACCACAATGCCTAGACACAAACACTATTCTCCATGAGGTACTTAACACGTACTCCCCCTAACTAGATGCCAATAAGTGTAATGTGTTTGATGATCACCTAGCTATTTTCAATCTTTGGCTTATTTATTATTATTTTGTTTTTATCATCGCACAAATACCCTATAATCATGTAGTGTTCACCTTTTGCTTATATAGTATAGGAACACCAACTTTTTCTATTTTGCATGGAGGCATAATACATACAGTTCTGAGAGTATATTTAAGCCATTCTCTCTAGAGTTACTAGTGAGTGCCTTTGACTTGAGTCACATACATGCCAATTACAAAATTGATTGCCTACCAAGCACTCATATGCGGCAGAACTTAGCTCAAACTAACTAGGGAATACAAAATTACAAATGCAAGTGTAAACTATAAAATGCACACTAAAAGAGACTCTGGCCAAATAAAGTTTCATTTTTGACAAAATCAAAAATACACTCAAAAGTGCAAAAACAAACGAAAATTTGAAAACGCAATGCATGGAAAGTATACAATAACATACATGGACTCCTAGGATGATTGATGCAAAATAATATGCATCCAAATTAGTCAAAAAGAGTATGCCCCGCACAAGATAGGAAGTATCAAAGCAGAGGACATGCAAAATGATACTCAATTCTTGGAATCCTTCTTCACTCATACAACTTGAGTCTTGGGTTGTGAAGGTGGGGAGGAATTGGTCCTAGAGTGCCTATGAGCTAATCGAGAGGCATTTTTATTCCTCTAAAATTGAGTTAAAAAACTAAGATCTCTTAAGTCTTAACAGCTCACCAGGTAGAGGCACATACAACTTGAGTCTTGGGTTGTGAAGGTGGGGAGGAATTGGTCCTAGAGTGCCTATGAGCTAATCGAGGGCATTTTTATTCCTCTAAAATTGAGTTAAAAAACTAAGATCTCTTAACAGCTCACCAGGTAGAGGCACATACAACTTGAGTCTTGGGTTGTGAAGGTGGGGAGGAATTGGACGTCCTAGAGTGCCTATGAGCTAATCGAGGGCATTTTTATTCCTCTAAAATTGAGTTAAAAAACTAAGATCACTTAACAGCTCACCAGGTAGAGGCACATGATTTAGTGCTCTAGACTAAGTTAATTTAAAAAAACTGGAACAAGTGTGTTACGCAGAACCATAATGGTGGAAAAAAATGAGTTGTCTTAGGACTGCTTTGCTTTCTAGGTGAACATTTAACTAGAAAGGGAGTTAACTTAGACCTAAGCCTAAAATAATTTGGTCTAATGTGCCCAACAACACCATGATGGAGACAGGTAAACACAAACTTATTTATTTTGTTGCCTAGGAGGGGATCTAGACATGGATTTATAACTTGAATTTCATTTATAGATCATTACCAGTGTCTACCCTAGCTAAATTGGCATTTTTTCACTTATATCAATTGGGGGTACAAACATAAATTTTTCCTTAGAAGTAGGGGACTCTGAGGTTGATGGGTTAAATGGTCTCTCTTACCCAAATATATTATGAACCAAACTTATCAAAACTAGGCTTTTAAGAGTTAAGTACTTCATCAAGTTTAGCACTAAACAAACTCTCCAATTTTTGTCCCAAACAAATCAAGTTCTCTAAACTTTTTATCTTATGATTCTTATCCACATGAGAGACATTTTGATTATTATACCAATGTCTCGTTTTCATGTTGAACCACTTTTATATCTTTAATAAATTAATAGCTGTCCTAGATGTTTTAGGAAGTTTCATGAATTCTTTAAAGAAAGCTTATTATAGGTTGCTTGAAGGTCAACATCATCATCTAATCCATACTTACAAGATTCAGCATGGTTTTTTTTAGTTGGAAACTAAGCTAGTATAACTGTATAAGCCCAAAATTCGTCTTTCTCATTAGTACAATTTTTAGGCTCTTTATTGAGGATTACATTCAGGGTATTACACTTTCAACCTTTTAAAATTAGCTTATTCTACGTGAACGTGTCCAAAACCCAATAACCCATGGCATTGAATAGATTGAGTACTTTTATTCGTCTTTTTTATTTTTAGGCTAAATTGTGAAATACAACCTTAAAGTTTGGGTGCTTGAATTTTACACCTAGAAGTTTTAAAATTCGGATTTTATTCCTTGAAGTTTTGGAGGTGTAAAATCAAAATTTTGAAACTTCAAAATTTAAAATCCAAACACCCTAAATTTCAAGAGGTAAAATCTAAATTTTAAAACTTTAGAGTATAAAATCTAAATACTCCAAAATTTTAAGGGTGTAGTTTGTAATTTAGTTTTATTTTTATAGTCTTTCCAAGTTACATATTTATCCATGACAATAAGGAACAAAGATTACACTCAGAAAATTAATCCCTAATCAAAATGTACTAATGCTTTGACGCTAAATTTAGAGGATAAGTAGTTTAGACCCCAAATCAGTTACGCAGCGGAATTTTCAATTTATAACCAATTAACCAAATCAATCTTGCATCACTTTCCATTGCATGAGCTCCTGGGAAATGACCTTAACACAGAGAAATAGAGTAGCTAACAATAAAGGCTAGAGCACTAAAAAAATCCTCGAATGGTAGCAGACTCTGTAATTTTGAAAAAACAAGTGCTCTCAGCTCTCAATTTTGTATCTACATAAAAGACACGGGTATGTTTGATAACTGTTTTTTCCGCTTATTTTATGTTTTCTAAAACAATTTTTTTATTATTTTTGAGACTAAAAAACTTGTTTAGCAACCCAAAATGGACAGAAAACAAAAACTGTTTTCAAAACTCAATTTGTAAAAGAAAATGAAAACATACAAAATGTTGTTTTCAGTTTCTAATTTTCAAAAGCCAATGAAAATACGTATTTAATTAATAAATCTGTCTTATTTAATGAGTTAGCATTAGAGGTCAAATTCTAGTACCAACATATTTTAGTATTTTCTATTTTTTTCTTCAAAAAACTAATTTTTTTTAATTTCAACTAACCAAACATGTTTTTTATTTCAAAAATACAAGAAAATTATTTTTCTTTATATTCCTAAAAACAAGTTTTTGAAAATAGAAAACAAAAACTTTTACCAAACATAACCTAAGAAATACCACTAAAACCCCACTGTAGCAATTAATCGATCCTTGTCTGATAATCTATTTTGGATTTGCTAGGGCATCTTATGAAGGATTGCTTTGGAATTACTTTGGAAATCATATTCGCATCCATTAGTTGACCTTAAGGACCACCCTTTTCCATATACAGTCCTGACTTAGCTCGAATCTAAAAAGGCCTGTCTTCATCCTCCACCCACTAGACTAAGCGGGCTTTGGATTGGAACTAGATTCTCAAATCGAGCAGGCTTCCGCTAGTAATTCCTTTCCCTCAATACACTAGAAACTTTTTATCAAAAGAACTGACTGCATCAAAAACCGAATTAGGAATTTTTTCTAGAAATTTTTTCTAGAGTAATCATTAATAAACTTAAATTATATAAAATTTGATAAAAAAAACCTTAAATATATATTGACATTAAAAAAAAAAAAAAAAAAAAACACACACACACACACATACAAATACATAGAGTTTTACAATTTCTTTTTACGAGTTTTCAAAGTTTGAAATTGTTTCATGATAACTTCATTATTAGTATTGCAATTGCAAAACCAAAGAGAGCAAAGTTCTAGCACTACCGAAGAGAACTCACGGTATCTGGCATTGTTTTTAGGAAATTGAAGTTGGGTATTATTTTTATGGAATGAGTTGAAGAAGTCACAAATCTGAATGATTAGAGTTTTGATATATCAGAAGTTTTGTTGTTGTTTGGGCTATTTTTATTGTTATTTTGCAAGTTTAAGAGTCTGTTTGGTTGGAGGAGTGGAAAAGTGGGATGATGAAAAATTGTGAGAGAATAGAAAAGTGGGAGAATAGAAAATATTTAGTTTTCCCTCTTGTGTGTTTGGTTGGAGGGGTGGAAAAGTAAGAGGGTGGAAAACTCTTTTGTTTGGTTTGAGAGAAAAAGGGAAGGATGGAAAATATAATTTATATAAATTGACTATTATACCCTTATTACATAATAGGTAAGAAATAGATTTATTTGTACTCATTAAATAAAATAAAATTTACCACATTATATATATAAATTTATGTTATTGTTTTTATTATTATAATGTAAAAATTACAATAATGTACAACTTGATCAGGTCACGTTGAAAAAAAAAAAGTGTTACGTCCTTAACATTTTATAATATTTTCACAATAAATCATATGTGGTAAGTTATTACTGATTTTAATTTGAACACATCACTTAAATATTTTTTTTATCCGTATTAGTTAGTAACAACCAACCACTTAAAATTTATTTTGAAAATATTGTAGTGACATTTCTTAATTTTAATTTCTTCTTCTTTATTTTATTTTTCCCTTATCTTTTTTTTTTTTTTATCCACACGTTTTTTTTTTTTTTTTTCTCTTTTTTTCTCCTCCACACCTTTCCCTTGTCTCTATCTTCACTTTTCTTTTTTCTTTTGTTCTCTGGCACTTGGTCTAACCTCTTCACTCTACTCTTTTTCTTTTCTTCTCTTCGTCTACTCCATTGGTGCTCTCCACTTTTTTTTTTCCCTCTTTGTCTACTCCATTGGTGCTCTCTTCACTTTTCTTTCCTTTTTTTTTTTCTTTTCCATTGGTGCTCTTTTCACTTTTCTTTTTTCTTTTTTTCTTTTCTTCTCTTCGTCTACTCCAGAGCAGAAGCTCTCTCTTTCTTTCTCTCTCTCACATAAACAAATTCTCTCTCATACACACATAGATCACCGGCAGAGAAGTAGAGATTGGCATTCTACATAGATCAGCCTACATGTTTTTTTTTGGTTCTGGTTTGATTAGTTTTATTTTATTGTTCAGATTTCATTAGACTTATGAGAAAGATTGTTTTTGTATCTCAAATCTTTTGATTGGGTTTTGTGTTTTTGTTTTGATTGTGGTATGTTTTAGTTTTCTGTGCTAAGTTCCGGTGTTTGGTGGTGGTGCTAGGTTTGGTGGTTGGGTGGTTATTTTCTACTTCTTATTTTGCCGCGTTGGGTTGTTGTAGACGTTAGGAGAGGGTATTTGTGTAAAAGTGCTTTCACAGCACTTTCCTCTCCAGATTTTCCTCCCGATTTGGGAGGATGAAAATTGTGGGCCCGGGAGAGAAAACTTTCTCCCGGATTTTCCTTCCTCCCCATTTTCTTTTTTTTGCCAAACTTTCTCTCTATGTTTTCCATTCTCCCTATTTTCACTCCAACCAAACATAGTGTAAGTGTTCGTATAAACGTCCTAAACATTCTATCGACAATGTGGAGCCCCAGGGCTGTGGTAGATACAAAATGCCATGAGGGTGCCACCAAATATGTCAAAGAAGGACGATTTTCTAATCCTAATAACAAACTTTATTAAAGGCGAGTTGACATAATATACATGCCATTGTGCCATTGTGGGATTTTGTTGGATTCAGATTATGGTTCATGCGGCTTACTTCAGAGCCACGTTTATGCATGAGGCATGCCTGTGTGCTTGGGAATAAGCCCATGGGTTGGCTATACGATGAGATGATCAAGGCCCAAGGGAAACCCTTATTATAAGATACAGGATGTCGGTTTAGGCATTATATCTCGTTTCGGCCCACTAAAATACAAAAGCAGTGAGACTGGGTATGAAATCTCAAGTGGAAATTTCGTGTTTCATAGCCATTTTTTTTGAAGAGAACATATATAGGGTTTAAATCCCCGCTTTCTCATTCATAGACAAATCTTTTACAACGAAAGCGCAAACCCATCCAGCAAGTAAAGAAAATTCATCGTGGTACAACTCTAAAGGGAATTAAATTAATCAAAGTAACCTCATCTGGGCAAAACCATTTTTTGAGAAAATCTTCACCTTTTTACCATTTTACGTACTACTTTAGCTTCTCTTTCGGTGTATACCTTGCGTGAATAGCAAGGCATGGAAAGAAAGGAAGAAGATAAATATTTTTTTAACGCGCAAAGCTATAAAGGCTCTCTCACATATCCATAAGTGGAAACCCTTTTAAGTTTAAACTTGTTCAGATGTAGGTATAGTTGATGCGTGTGGGTATTCTCGTTGTGTTTTTTTTTTTTAATGTTTGTAGTGTATATATGTGTGGCTTTAACCGTTTAACGATGCTCGATCAGTTTTCGAAGACTCTGCAAGCTGCAACAATGTTTTGGTGAGAACAGGAAGACAAGAATATAATAAGAACACTACCGCTAGAATTAATGCATTTCACATGAATTTATGTCAGATTGTCAATGAGACAATTGTCAAAAATGCGTGGATGTCTCCACGTATACTCTTTTCTTTTTCACAAAAATGCGTGTCTACATCTTTCTTGTCGCAAAGCTTTTCATCTTCCACTCCACCCCACCCCCCCCACCCCCCCCCCCCCCAAAAAAAAAAAAAAAAATCATCGTCCACTGAAGATTAAATCTCAGTCATCTCTCTCTCTCTCTTTTTTTTTTGAAGAAATGCATTCATCTCAAAGTAAATCTTAATAATCAGCAGTACTATAGATGTCTTCTAATCTTCTCTCATTTAATAATTAGCACGATGAATCCACTCATTTATAGTTTTTAATCTCATTTAAAGTGCGGATCAATATATGGGATCTTCTCTAATACATCTTTTTGATGCATATATGAAGATTTTAAAGAAGAAAATTACACATTGGAGTTGGATTGATAGAGGAAGAGGCATCTCATAAGCTCGATTTTTGGCGATGCGGGTTATTGTGATTTTTCTTTCAACACCCAAGATAATCTATTCGAGCAACTGAAAGCTAAAGGTATGTATCTTATTGGACTTTTCATGCACTTTTATTTCATTAGAAAGTTTGTGAGTTGCAATAGATATTTGGTCTGAATATTAATCGTCCAAGTATGATTTTACTTTTCACCAAAACATGACGGAAAGGAAATATTGCTTCTTACCCCACTTGCTCCCTCCCTCTCTCTGGGTTACTATATTCAATTTCCGCCGGAATTTGTTTAATTATTATTTATTGCTTAAAGTTAAATGCTTTATTTTTGGGTTATATAATTACAAATTTTTAGATAATCAGAATCTTTCAATTAAAAATTTCAAGTTTAGGAAATTTCGATTTAAACTTTTTTTTTTTTCTTAAGATGAAATTATGCCCCGAATAAAGCAAAGCATTCACGCACGATTGCTTATTTTTCTATAGATTTCTGAGTTTTAATTCTTTCGCCTATAAATGAAATTGCTCTCATTCATTATTCCCAAATTCGTTGACCAAACGGGATTTGGTCTTCACTGTTCAGCCACATTTATGATTTCGAGTACAGTCCAGGCCAGTCCAGTCTCTTATAAGAAAATCAATTTCAATAAAATATCAGTTGTAAACTCATTGAAGAGTTCTATCTAAAACAACTTCTTGTTTATAATAATCCCATTAATATCATTCAAAGCAAAATCGGGTGGGCCATGATTGATATCTTTTTCCCTGCCGAAGAAAGAAAACCCCTCCCTTTCATTCTGAACTCGTTTGCAGTTTCCACACTCTAGAGTCTTCAATTTAACAAATGTCATCTGCATCAGCTGTGTCATGATAGCTACACTACCACAGTTTCCACACTCTAGAGTCTTCAATTTAACAGATGTCATCTGCATCAGCTGTGTCATGATAGCTACACTACCACGTATTCCTTGTGACTTTTGGTTAAAAAAAAATAAATAGATAACCAATTCATCACGCATTCGATCCCCACTGCCTTTTCTGCAACACACCAGCCATGTGGCGATGATAGTATCAAAGATGTATATCATGCATCTTGCATGTTGTACATCTGTCATTACTTGCTTTACTGGCTCTTCCACCAATCAGGCCGTGACTTCCAACAATATGATCACCGAAAGGATTCGAAAATTTCGCACTCGGTCCACATGACACTCCCATTTTTGGAAAATATCCTTTTCCACATCTCAATCGAATCACTATTAGTCATTTCGTGTGCTTTTGTATTTTTTCTTTTTAAGTATTTTTCCTTTTTAAAACACTATCGAGAAAAAGGGAAAGGAAAAGGGGAGGAAGTTTCGTAGAAGAATAACTTTGATTGCGTAAGGGGCAAGAAATTAACCCTAGAAAGTAAAATAATTTTCTCTTTTTATTTTTTTATTACCTTTTAATTCTTTTTAATTCAAAAAGCCTTTAGATATTATTAATGGGATGGCCTAAGCCACATATTAAGGGTTTTCAAAAGAAAAAGACGCTTATAAATTTGTTTTAAAAAAAATGAATTTTGTTAATAGATCCCTTAAGGAAATTATTTAAAAAAATGCTTTAAACACTTTTTATATGAAAAGAAAAAAAAAACTAATTTTTTATTTGATAATTTTTTATATTTATCATAATATTAAATTTTTTTAAAAACAGTTTATTAATAATTGTCTTAAGAGTATTTGTTAACTCCCCCTATAAAAAAGAAAAAAAAATTTGTTAACTAGACCTATATCAATTATTATTATTATTTTTTAGATACAAGACTTTTAATAATTTAAATATAAGAATTATTTTAGTGACATTAGAACTAATAATAAGTAATAAATATAATAATAATTTTGATTACTAGAAACATATACGTTACAATTTTTATTTTTGAGAGACATTACTTTATTTTTTTTAAGATAGGTTTAAAATTTTAAAAAATAAGTTTTATTAACAGGTGTACTTAAGGCAATTGTTAATAAATTATTTTAAAAAATTTTAACATAATTTTTATAAAAATAAAAAATATTAAAATATTAATTATTATTTTTTATTAAAATTTTTCAAAAATAGTTTAAGCATTCACAGCAGTGGTTGTATAATTTTAGCTATTTAGCTACACAAAAAGTCACTTTATCTATTTTACCTTCTCACACCTTACAGCAGTGGAGCTATTTTACATTTTAACACAATAAAATAATATAAACACTATAATAAAATAATATTTCATTCAACCACGTCACACCACCCCAACCACCACCAAACCCATAAAAATCACTGCACATCCACAACCCCACCGTGCCCATCAAAACCAGTGAAGAACAAAATAAAAACCCAGAAAAATCAACAGCCAAACCAGTGAAGAACAACAAAACAAAAACCCACAAACCCACACTATGCAAACTCATCCACACCCAAACCCACCACAAAAGCTAGCAACCAACGACCACGATCCAACCAAAGAGGGGAGGCACGGCGGCGATCTACCCAACGGCACAGCGGCGATCCATCGTGGCCTGACGCAGAAATAATTTTGTATGCAGTATGGACACCGTTTGGAAATTATCATGATTGCTGCAGGAAGCTTGTAAAAATTCATGAAATTCATCGGGACGGCCTTAAAATCGAGCCCCTAAATGTCTTTCTATAGTCAGCTCGTCCGAAACATGTGCACTTGATGGAATCTTGTGGCGATCTATTCACAATTGAAATACAGTATAAGGATGAAAGTTTGACAGGCGTTTTAGCAATTGGGATCCATAGATTAAATTTTTCTAGCAAAGAGTGGGTACAGGTGGAAACGGTGTCCATACATTTAGATGAGGGAGAGAAAAAAAAAATGAGAAGGAAAGAGGAAGAAAGAAGAGATGCCGGAGAGAGAATGAGAGGATAGGAAAAGATTATTTAATGAGAGGAGAGAGAAAAATGTAATAAAAAAATATTTTTTTTCTTACCTGTGTGCTACAGTACACATGTATCTTTACATGTGTACTGTAGCTGTGGAGCTAAATCTTTAGATTTAGCTCCACTGCTGTAGGACGTTTTTTGTGATTTTGAGTTAAAAAAATAGCATTATATCTATATAGCACCACTGCTGTGAATGCATGCCTATTGACATCCATTAACAATTTTCTTAATATATATATATATATATATATAACCTTAACATGTAAAAACAAAATATATAAATAACATTTTTAAAAAGTGTGTTATGTGTAGTATAATTACCCCCACTCACTTAGTGGAGTTGTGGTTTGCTTTTCTCTGTGTGTATTTGTTTCTAAAAGAAAAAACTTTTTTTTACTGCTACAACAGTAGATTGCAGAGGAAGAAGAAGACTAGACGAAAAGGCCAAGTGGAAGTACAAGGGGAACAGAAGCAGAAGGATTTAACAGCATTTGGCTACTGTTTTTTTTCTTTTCCGGAAAGAAAATTAAAAAAACATAACCGATCAGGTAAGGCTTGTGAACTACTATTCTCTCCGTATACTTGCTTTTAGTGTATGTATACTGTTGCATTTTTTTTTTATTTTTTTATTTATTTTTTATGGGAGTATACTGCTGCATTTTAGTTTTTGTTTGCCTACGGTTTATAAACTTACTTTTTATACAGCTTTTTCAAATTTCACTTTTATTATAAGACATTTCAGACCGACATTAGCTTTATCGATTTTGAATATAATATAATATTTTTTTTTTGGGAGGAAAACGACACGTTTTCCAATAAAAAGGGAGCACCAGTGGTAAATGTTTTCTTTTTTTTTTTTTTTTTTTTTTTCTTTGGAACCCTAATCTCTGTTTGGCGAGTGAGAAAGTGCAAAAACAGCGAGTGAAAAACTGGGGGGAAAAAAAAATATATTTCAGATTTGAGAGAGAGAGTTTTTTACTGTTTGTTTGAATATTCGATTTCGCATAGTGATAGTGAATCAGTGGTAGTGAAGTGATGAGTGTGATATATGAGTGGTGAAAAGAGAGTGAAGTGAGAAATCTGACGGTGCCATCTCTCCTGCGACAGTGATATGAGTTTCTTTAAGGGCTCGCCGTACCGCCGGCACTCCAACGACAACGACGTTGAGGCCGGCGGAGGAAACCGCGGCGATGAAGACGAAGAGTCGTCGTCTTCGGATCCTTTCAATATTACCAGCACTAAGAATGCCTCCATCGCTCGTCTCCGAAAATGGAGGGTACGTTTTTTTTTTCTCAACTCTATTTCTATTTTTGGTCAATCTTGTATTTGAAATTGGAATTGTGCACTTGTTCAATTGCTTTGTGTTACTAAATTTTGAGGCCAATTAATGTAACTTGCAAAATAAATGTTTATTTGATTCACTAGGAAAGTTCTGAACAAAAATAGTGTGTTTGTGTTTATAGTAATGTTTTTAATTAACTTTTTGTTATATCATGCTTATTTAGGAAACATTAATCAGTATTAGTAGTAATCTTGATGGATTACCCGGTAACTGGTGCCCGTGTAGGAGAATAGTGAGGATTGTTGTACGGTATGCTATGCAATGTTTAACTAATCTGAGTGAAGTTCTCTTATGTCGGCCAGATGCTATATATGCAGCAAAGAAGATTTCATTTATGGCAAGAAGCAAACAAATATGTTTGAGTAATAATCAAATTAGCATCTAAAATTAAGGTTGTAATTATATAGTGCATCATACTGAGTATTTTCATTTCCAAGTAGCAGCTGACCTTTTTCATAAATTTCTTTATGTAATCTTACCGTATTCTAGCAGTAATGGCAAGTTTGACTCTGTATCTTATCTTTCTTTATAATTAGTGGGTGTTAAGTGAATTTTCTGTTGGTTGCTCAATTTACTCTGTGTTGATTAGAAGACAATGCTCCTTAACATTTGGGCTACTCAACTTAATGTACTAGCAAATAAGTGTTTGTTGATTCACTAGGAAAGTTTTGAACAAAAAAGTGTGTTTGTGTTTATAGTAATGTTTTTAACAAACTTTTTGTTACATCATGCTTCTTTAGGAATCATTAATCAGTAGTAGTAGCAAACAAGATTTCATTTCTGGAAAGAAGCACACAAATAGGTTTGAGAAATACTCAAATTAGCATAAAAAATTATGGTTGTAATTATATAGTGCATCATACTGAGTATTTTCATTTCCAAGTAGCAGCTTATCTTTTTCATAAATTTCTTTATGTAATCTTACTGTATTTGGGCAGTAATGGCAAGTTTGACTCTGTACTTTATCTTTCTTTATATTTAGTGGGTGTTAAGTGAATTTTCTGTTGGTTGCCGAATTTACTGTGTTGTGATTAGAAGACAATGCTCCTTAACATTTGGGCTACCCACTCAACCTTTTTTTTTTTTTCATCTGTAGCAAGCGGCACTTGTGCTAAATGCTTCTCGTCGATTTCGTTACACCTTGGACCTGAAAAGGGAAGAAGAGAAGCAGCAACTGATGAGGAAAGTTAGAGCACATGCTGAAGCCATACGAGTAATATATTTCCTCAAACCTGATTTTCTTGTACGATGTTTAGTGTTTACAGGTGTAATGTATCTTTGAATTTATGAAATTGGCTGTATTAGGCTGCAAATCTTTTCAAGGCGGCTGGGGAACAAAGGAATGGTACATCTACTTATGTCCTTTCTTGTTCTTTATTTATAGCAGTTATTATATTATCAAATCTGAATGCTACTTGTTTTGGCTTTATAGTGTCTGTCCCTTCTCTCTAGTTATTCCTTACCTTTTGACTTATCAAAAAGTTATTCCTTACCTTTTGCTACCACAATTTCTCTTATCTGCATTAATCTTTTGGTTTTCCCTTTTTTTGTATGTGTTTGAGGTTTGCTTTTAGGAAAGATTTTATAGTTTTATTTCTAATACTAATTATGCTGTCTATGTTTCTGTCAGCTGTTTTTTATTTCTTATTAAATCACTGATCCATAATTTGTTGCTCAGAAGAATTATTAAATTTCTCTGTCTTGTTCTTGCTGGTTTTGTGATTTGTATTTTTTACTCTTAATTTTTAAACAGTTATTTTTCTTCTTTAGCACAAATTGTGGCAACAGGGTCATGAAGAGCGACAAGTACAGTCTGGCTTATGTGTTAGGCAGTCAATCTAATGGAATAATTGAGACTAAAAAATGGAATCCAGTGGACATAGTTTGCTTTAATTGCTTGGATTTGGCTTTAAAAATCCTTTCTTTCTAAATTGTCTCACAATTTTTGTTAGCATAATCAGCTGGAGAGCATTTATTTTTTTGATAAGTAATAAGAATTTAATGATTTAGAAATGAGGACTCTATGTCCATGATGGTGAACACAAAGTATCTAAAAAAATTAAAATCAAATCAAAAGAGAAACTAATAGAATGCTGGAAATGCAGTGTGTAAACCCCAAATCCAAGACCAATCAAACAGGGTCCAGATTAGCAAGGACTTCAAATGCTCAAAAGGTCTCTTAACATCCTCAAAAATTGTAGCTGTGTTTTTTCCATCCCCACTAACCACATTAAACACGCTAGCACTAAATTCCAAACATCCGAGAAATGCTTCCCCAATCAATTTTGCCAACCAAACAGAAGATAGACGACCCTCTCCAGTATCACCCACTGAATCTTAAACATCTAAAACACTACACTCCACAATGGATGAGCAACCTCACAATGAAGCAAGAGATGATCCACCTATTCCGCACAACAACAACACATACAACAACGATTGACTAGGGAAAAATTCCGCTCAACAAGATTATCAGTTGTGAGAATCTGATCCCACACTGCTGTCCACTGAAAGAAAGACACCCCCTGTTTGGGGCCTTAACACACCAAATGGTCTTCCAAGGGAAATAAATAGTGAGGGTACCACAAATAGAATTATGAAGACCTTGACCTATGAAGCTGTGGTTACTAGTTCAAATTCCTTTCCCCTCTCATTTGGGCCAACCCTTATAAATTTTTTTTTTTTATTTTTTAAATTCATGCTAATTTGTTTGTTTTGTTTTGTTTTTTCTCACCAGTCTGTGTTGTTGAGGGCCTTCTATAGGTTTATTGTTGGAGACCGTTTCTTTCTTCAGGACAACAACCTTGTTTTTTGGTTTCTTCTTGTACCAAACATAATATCAACCGGGTTACCCATATTTTATGAATATTTTATATAACTGCTTCAATTTTTTTAGTCTTCTTGAAGGGCAATTTAGCCTCACCTTCTTGTTGCCTATGCTGGTGTGAGATCATTTATTTGCAGCCAGATCTTAAGATGTGGCAGGATTCAAGTTTATATTTAACTATCATTTATGTTGGACTTATTTTTTGAACTTTTGATGCATCTCCTTATGCCATGGTGCTATATTATCTTTATCTAAATTGCCTGTTTTCTACAGTTACTTTCAGTTCCATGTGGATTTGTAGTTGCATTATTATTATTATTTTTTATAATTCGATAATTGGGGTTGGGGGGATTTGAACCCTAGATGGCTCCGTAGGAAACACCAAGAGATGCCAATTGAGCTAGAAGGCTCTTGGCTAATATTTTAGTTGCATTCTTGTTGTATCCTACTTGTACACAAGATTATTTATTTGTTGTCTTCAAGTGTCAGGAACAGTAGAAGCATCTCCACCTCCACCTTCCGGTGGTCATTTTGCAATTGGACAAGACCAGCTAGCTGTAATGTCACGGGATCATGATGTTTCAGCACTGCAGCAGTGTGGAGGGGCAAGTTTTCAACTGAATTATCTTTTTATTTTATTTTATTTTATCTGATTTTTGTATTGTTAGTACTTAGTTAAGTTTAGTTTTATATATTATTTGCTTCCCTACCTTTACATCAGGTCAAAGGACTATCAGAATTGTTAAAAACAAATTTAGAGAAGGGTATTAAAGGTGATGATGCTGATTTGCTGAAGAGAAAGAATGCATTTGGATCAAATACATATCCTAAGAAAAAAGGGAGGAGTTTTTGGGTAAATTCATCATCAATTTGATCTTTTAACACTCATTTGTTTTTTTTAGTGCTATTTACTTTACCTTTGTTGAAGAAGAGAATACAAGATGATTGTACTTATTTATTTTGCTGTCTCTTAGATGTTTCTTTGGGAAGCTTGGCAAGACCTCACATTAATCATATTGATAGTAGCTGCTGCGGCCTCTTTGGCACTTGGTATAAAGTCTGAGGTGAGTTTTCAATTTCATAATTAATAAGATAACTCTCCCTAGCTATAATGGATAAAAATTGATCAGTCTCAGACTGATCAATTTCCTGAGTGTTTATTCAATGGGGCTTGAACACTTCTCTTGGGTCTCAAGTCTATTTTGCTTCGCACACTGCATGAATGGCTGGCTGTTTGGTTTTGTCCTTCTTGTACTGATTTGTTTACATTTATAGATGCTTGTTCACTTAGATGATGGTCATATTGGTGTCAGCATTCACAACTTGTGGATGCAGGCTGCCCCTGCCCTGGTATTCTTCTAATAGAGTTGTGGTGTATTGTTCCACTGCAAGACAATTATCTTTGTCTTCTTGTTGCATTTTAGAATTATGTGAGCCACATCCTTCTATTCTTTATTAAGAAACTAAGTGTGTTGATAAAACCTATGAGTTAGCTGTTGAGACATATCTATGCTACGCAAATACTTGTCGTAGCTCACATTAAAATGTGTGGTGAATGTTGCCCGTGGTCCCCTTGTTCTTTTGCAATCTGTAAATTATTTTTAACTTGGAGATTTTATTTATTTATTATAGATAATATATTTTTATTGATATGGAGGAGAGACATCATTTACACAGGGTGTGTACGCTAAGTGCTCCTAAAGAATTGCATTCTGACAGAGAATAAAATCTACAAGGAAATTCATATCACTAGTTCCAATATTACTCAACCACTAGAACAATAATATCAAATCCAACGTTTTCAACTACGTAAGTGAGACCTGCAGTCCACTAACCATGTGATTGCTCCTCTCCCCTTGTATCAACCCACACTAAATGTAATGCTATGAAATTTTAAATTCCAAAAGTTTCTATATTTTAAACCACAATATAAGATCTCCCAATCAAATTTATTTAGTCATGAAATCAAATCATGCGGTAATCCATCTATCTCCAAAATAACTAAATGGTCTAAACCCCACAAGATTAAACATAGACAAAAATCCCAAATAAATCCTAACGAAGGAAATGTCCAAAATAAAATTTAATTTCAAATGCATAATGGAATTCTCCAAGAGTGACCATACACTTGAAATCTTAATGATAGGACACTTGAAGGAAAAATGATCACGCTAGGAGGGCAGTTATGGTTGGGGTGAGGAATTTTAATCAAGTTTTCCTGGGGAAATGATTGTGGTGTTAAAGAGGAGGAAAATAATTTCTATAGAAGGGAAATATGGGGATGCATGGTGCCATTGGACCATGGGTAAGGCTAGAACTACTCACTGTTGGGGATTTTGGAAGAGTACGAGTATGATGGGATGGATTTGCGACCTATTTGTTCACGTGGTTGGAGATGGATATAGGGTAAGATTCCGGTATGATACTTGGTGTGGTGATCATACTGAAAGAGTTGTATCCTTAGTTTTTTTTTTGATAAGTAATGGAAAATATATATTAAAGAGGAACGCAGTTGACAAAGATTTATTAGTTTCTTCATGTTTGGAACAAGTTGTTGGATGGAATGTTTTAGTCAGTTCAGTCTTTCCTTGACATCCTATATTCCAATATTCCATGTGGTGGTGTTCATGATCTTTTGAGTGGCAATGAAAAGTTTGATGTGAAATCATATTATGAAGTTGTTCATGGATTAAATGACTTAAGATTTCCATAGAAGCGTATGTGGCATGCTAAGACACCAAAGAGAAGCTTTTTTTGTTTGGAAAGCAGCCTTTGATAAGATCCTGCAGGGGATAACCTTATCAAAAAAATGTATTCCTTTGGTAAATCAGTGTTGCATGTGCCTTGGTTCCCTCTATTTATTTATTTTAATGAAGTTATATTACTTATAAAAAAAAAAAAACATAAAAAAGTACAATGAAATTCTTATTTTACCTTTGAGTTACCCAATTTAAGCATTCATAATTTTTGGTAAATTGGGTGATTAGATTAGGGCAAAATAAAGACTTCATTGATAAGCCAAGAACAAATAGGAACATTATCCCTTAGTCAAGTGCAAGTTAGTCCGCAAAATTAGGATAAACTCAATGACAAAATAGGGATTCCATTATATTTTTATATTTATCACAAATCTGAGAGAGGTGATTGTCATTTTTGCGAAACTTTGGGAATGACTGTTATTTCCTTATACTTAAGCTGGTTGGTGTGATTTCCATTTTTTGTGTGGGTTTGGGGGGCTCCTAACTTCCTGGTGCACACATGATTTGTGCCCCTTTGCATTTTGTAATAAGACTTTACAAATAGGTCAAGCTTTGCTTTAAGAGCATCTAGACTGTTATTTCTGTTATGCTTTTGATCATTATTTGTTAGAGAGGTACACTTTCTCTCTCACTTTGTTTTACTTTCCTTTTTGCCTTCTTTTAGTATGCTAGTTTCCTCTTTTATTTTTTGATAAGTAGTATGCTAGTTTCCACTTATTTAGTAACTGTGACATTTATCTTTATTTATCTCAAGAAACTGTGCCTTATTATTATTATTGTTATTTTTTTCTGAAGGGGATTAAGGAAGGATGGTATGATGGAGGCAGCATTGCCTTTGCTGTTATTCTTGTGATTGTTGTTACAGGTATTGAATGGAATGCTTCATTAAAAATATTTATTTTCTATTACATTAGAGGATAAGTTTAATATGTTGGATTAATACCTCTATTAAATGTTCATTTTATTCAGCTCTAGTTGGTTTTATTTATTTTAGTTTTTCTTATGATTTTTAAATATTCTTGATTCTTTTTGACTAGATGTTGGGAAACATTTAAATTTTTTTAAAACAAGATGAATTGGAAGCACTGTAACTATCATTGTGTTCATGGAGGATAAAATTACAGCTGCTAAAAAGGACTACTACACCATTCATTGAGCTTTTTTTTGTTTCCTTTTTATTTTATTTTGTTTTGTTTTATTTCTAGATATATACGGGCCAAAAAACCTTGTAAATGTTTAATGTTTGAAAACCAACCAATCAAGTGAAAATGTAATTCCTTCATATCATTGAACATTATATTATACTTGTTAACATGTGCATTTGTTAATTTACCTGCTCGTCTTCCTAACAATTAAGGGATTTTTTTTTCTTTCAAGCTATAAATTCCCACAACTGTACACCTGTTCCTTTTATTATTGCTGAAGCTCAAGTTTTATTCTGAATTCTTGTTATCTATTATTGTTCCCTTTTTTAGTTTAATCTATTTTACTATGTGATGTTTTGTGTCTACAATTCTCTACAACAACTACAATAGCAAAGCCTTAGTTCCAAATTTTTTGGGTTCAGCTATGGATTGTCAATAGATTACTTAGGGTTGGCCACATCTGTACTTTTCTTCTATTCTATCTGAAGTTATGCTTTCTGTTAATTCTCTATGGATCTTTAATTCTTGATCTGTTTATCATATGCAATTTCTATATTCAATGCATCTTGGAGGGGCTTACAAATTGTCATGTTGATTGCCTCTATGGAAAGACAGTTGCACTTATTATTATTATTATTATTTTGCCATTTTTTCTAATACTTTCCTCTACAGCTATAAGTGATTACAAACAATCTCTTCAGTTCCAAAGTTTAAATGAAGAGAAGCGAAATATCCATATGGAGGTTTGTTTCTATGACTTTTTGTGGTGACCCCCCCCCCCCCCCCCTTCTTGTTCTTTTCTTTTTGGATTTGCACCTAAAGACACATGCATAGGTTATTCGAGGTGGCAGAAGAGTTGAAATCTCTATATATGACATAGTAGTTGGTGATGTTTTGCCTCTCAACATCGGTGATCAGGTACATGTTTCATTCTTGCTTTTATTGTTGTACACTACAGTCGTGCTTTAAATATTTTGTTGACTTGACATTCTAAATCTTTTCATAGGTTCCGGCCGATGGAGTATTGATTTCTGGTCACTCTCTCGCAATTGATGAATCAAGTATGACTGGGGAGAGCAAGATTGTGAGCATTTCTACCTATCTTGCACTTTTATTAATAATCGTATTTTTCATTTTTAATGTTCCCCCACAACCCCAGGTACACAAGGATTCCAGAGATCCATTTCTGATGTCTGGCTGCAAAGTTGCTGATGGTAGTGGCACCATGCTGGTAAAATGATATTATTTTTAGCTCTTTTCATTTCTTCACTTATTGTGTGTAGTGTTTTTCTTCATAAACTATATATATGTCATTCTCACATACTGTGTGTGTTTATATATATATATATATATATATATAAAATGATAGTTTAATATGTAGGAATGATTCTCTCCCCAGATTAACTATCTTTTCTGGAAAACTGAGGACCTTTTGATAAGAACCCGCTGTGGTTCTTACTGTTGATGGTTATTAAGTGTGTGAATTGTGCTTTGGAATAGCTGATTCAAGGTAGCCAGGCCTCCTAAGAATTAGAAAAAAGAATAAGAGAGAATAGAGAACAAGAAAGAGAAGAACTTGTGGGTTATTTAATTGATGCGTTACAATCTGTCGTTTCTGCTTTTAAGTAACTGCTACAAGCTCTTACAACTGTAACTAACAGCTCTAACTACTTCCTAACTGACTTAACAGAATATCTAACTAATCATATGCCATTAGTTTTGAAGCATGTGTCTAATTGATATGAGCATCAGCTTATTACTACCCCTTATATCTAGTGTTACAGCAGTATCTTTATATCAGTAATGTTTACAGCATATTAGTTATGACTACAGCATACTAATGGGACAGTTTGTAATGATGAGTCTCTTAACATTCCTTTCCCCTTTAAAGCACCTTGCCCACAAGGTGAGGGAATTGAAGTTGCAGCTTGTTGAGAGACTCCCAGGTGGCATTCTCTGGAGAGGTGTCCTTCCATTGAACCAACACCTCAGTGATTGACCTAGATCTTAACTGCTTCACCCTATTGGAGAACAGCAACAGGTTCAGGTGCCAATTGACCTTCTGAATCAAGGGGAAAATTTGTAGCTGGTGTGACATGCTGTCATAGTTTAATTTTCATACAGGAAACATGGAATATACAGGGTGTATGCCAGTACCAGGTGGTAGTTTTAACTTATAAACCACTTCCCTAATCTTCTGTGGGATCTGAAATGGGCCAAGGAACCTTGGTGCAAGCTTCCACCTACCCTGACCAGCCAAGGATTTCTGTTTGTAAGGTTGCAACTTTAAATAAACCCAGTCTCCCACTTGAAAATGCCTTTCAGACCTGTGTTGGCTTGAAATTTCATCCTCTTTTGAGCCAGCAGTAAATTATGCTTAAGAGTAATCTGCTGCTTCAATTCGAGTTGACCAGGGATATAATTCTGCAGCTTGGGGGAAGGGAACCCATATAAAGCCTCAAAGGGGGTGAGCTTAAGAGATATGTGAAAGTTGGTAATTAACCAATATTCAGCCAGTGGTAACCATTCAACCCATCTTTGAGGTCTATCACCCGCAAAAGCTCTTAAGTATTGCTCAAGACTAATAATCACCACCTCGGTTTGTCCATCAGACTGAGGGTGTTAAGCTGTTGACAAAGCCAAATCCACACACTGTAATCTGAACTGCTCAGACCTGGTTTGGGAAGTAAAAGTGGCATCCCTATCACTGACCAGGGTCGCAAGCAAGCCATGTAACTTGAAGACATGCTGCATATATCCAGAGGCTACCTTTGCGGCTGTATAAGGGTGAGGATAAAGGCATGAAGTGCACATATTTGGTCAGGTGGTCCACTACCACCAGAATTACTGTAAGCCTTCAATGAAATCATGGCTAACATCAGTCCATGGTTTTGTTGGAATTGACAATGGTTGTAATAAACCTGCAGGGGCAGTAGTGTCAGACTTGATCCTTTGACAGATGCTACATTCCTTAAAATGGAGGACTGATGCCAACAGTTCATCACATGATGTCTGCTTTCATGCCTTGCTAATAAAACTCTTTAGCAGATGAAGAGATTTATACTACAGGACTATTATGGATGTGTTTGAGAACCAAAGGCTTGAGAGAAAAATTTGGGGGAAGATAAATTCTTTTTTTGTATAATAGCAGGCCATTATTCAAGGAAAAACCATTTGGATGGGGGTCACCTGATTCAATGGAATGTATCAACTTCTGTAAATTGACATCCAGCTGGTAACTGTCCTTTTGAGTATCAAGCCAAGTTGGATTTGGGACAGAGAGCAAAAATAGAGTACAATCTTGCTGAAAGTCTGGTTGGCTGGTTTGTGAATCTACTTTCACCACTCATGAAAGAGCATCAGCCACCCTTTTGTCACTTCCCTTCTTGTATTCCACTGAAAAGCCATAGCCCAAGAGTTTAGTGATCCATATCTACTGGGCCAGATTACCAACTCTTTTCTCCAACAGAAATTTCAAAATTTTTGGATCAGTCTTCACAAGGAAAGGCCTGCCAAACAAGTTAGGCCTCCATTACTACACTGTGGTAGCTAAGGGCAACAATTTATTTTCATAGGTGGACAAATGCGGGCTCTTCCCTTTAAGAGCTTGAATATGAAAAGTAATTGGCCTATGGTCTTGCATTGAAACAGCTTCAATCCCAAAGCCCAAAGCATCACACTCAATAAGGAATGGCTTGGAAAAATCTGGAAGGGCCAACACTGGTGGACTAGCCACTTCCTGTTTCAGTTTCTCAAAAGCCACTCGAGCCTACTATCCCACAGAAATGATTCTTTTTTAAGTAGACCAGTCAGTGGTTTAGCAATTTCCCCATGGTGCCTAATAAATTTTCTGTAATAGCCAGTCAGGCCAAAGAAACCCCTCAATGTTATTTTGAGCTAGGCACTGGCCATTGCTGCATTGCAGCTGTCTTTTTGGGATCAGCTTTAACACCATGGCCACAGAAGATATGCCGTGATTGTTCAGTGACAACTCTAAGACAGCTTTCAAGTCAACTATACGCTCATCCAAAGTCTTACTAAAGACCAGAATATCATCAAAGAAGACTAAAACAAATCTTCGTAAACAGGGTTTAAACACTGTATTCATAAGTAGAAGGAGCATTAGTTAAGCCAGAAAGCTTAACTCAAATTCCAAAGTCTTACTAAGACCAGAATATTATCAAAGAACAAAGAAATCTTCTTAAACAGGGTTTAAACAGTGGTCATAAGTAGAAGGAGGTTTAGTTAAGCCAAAAGGCATATCTAGAAATTCATAGTGACCTCTATGAGTTCTAAATGCAGTTTTTGGAATATCTTCCTCCCTCATATGAATCTGGTGGTGACCAGATCTGAGATCAAGTTTAGAAAAAATTTTAGCCCCAGCCAACTCATCTAAAGAGTTCATCTACAACAGTAGCATTATTCAAAGCCCTATAATCAATGCAGTTCCTACAACTACCATCAGTCTTTCTAACAAGTAAACAGGTGAGACGAAAGGGCTTTGGCTTGGTCTAATTGACCCCACCTCAAGTAAATCTTTCTCAATTTTTTCTATTTCAGACTTTTGAAAATAAGTATACCTGTAGGGTCTTGCAGAAACTGGAGGAGTACCTTCCTTGAGAATGATTTGGTGTTCATGGCCTCTAACTGGAGGAAGGCCCACTGGTGTGGAAAAGACTTCTGCATAATCTGCAGGGAGATCAGCCAAGATTGCAGGTAGTGATTCCTGCTCCTTACAACCAGGACTTGCTGTAGCGATCTGCCAAATTAACCCTTTCTTTGGTCTTTTAGTAAAGAACATGTCTCCTTGAAGGATAGATTCAGTAAGCTGCATGCCCTTGAAGTACCACTTACTTTCCCAGGTACTAAAACTCCATGGTAGCAACTTGAAATCCCAACCTATAGCTCCGAAGGTACTCAGCCATTGAGCCCCCAAGATTACTTAACAACCCCACTGGGACATCACATTCAAATCAACACAAAATTTCTGACTTTGCATTTCACAACTCCCAGGGATACCACATTCAAATTAACACAGTTTCTGATCCTGCATCAAAAGAAATAGGCCACAACAAGCCCCTTTTGTTTTAATAACTTCTCCATTTGCTACCTTCACTTCCAGGATATGAGAAGTGTCCACTGCTAACTTGTTTAAACCAGAACAGCATCCACAAATTGTGTGTACTACCGAGTCAATCAATGTCACAACTTCTTGATCTTGAAATCTGCTCATAACCCTCATGGTGCTTGGAGAGGGATTTCCCACTAGAGCACACAAAGTGATCTCTTCATCCTTTGCTTGGACTTCTTGAACCTGATCCACCACAATTTCATCATTGGCAGTCAATTCTACCAATTGTACTCCAGGCTTGTGATCTGTTTCCACAATTGAGCCTTCCAAGAGAAAGAATTTCACTCCCCTACATTGGTGGCCAACATGCCACTTTTCATCACAGTTATAACAAAGACCCTTCTTCCTTCGTTCCTCCATTTGAGCACTAGTGAGCTTCTGCACTGGAACCTGTAATTTTTTCTCTACTTTTTTTTTTTTGAATCTAGGAACTTCAAGAATTGATGGCTTCCCATTATCTTGGACTGATTTCAGGCTTTTCTGGCTTCTATTCAGATATTCTTCTTGAATATTTGCCAATCCAAATGCTGTATTTAAGGTCTTATAAGCGAGCATTCTTACTGACAGTCTGATCTCATCTTTGAGTCCACTCAAGAAGCAACTGAGCTTATGAGGCTCTGAAAGCCCTTTAACTCTGTTAGATAATGCCTCGAATTGACTCTTGTAACTGAGCACATTGGAAGCCTGCTTTGATTTGGTCGAAACTGCCATGGGGTCATCATATGCAGAAGTCCCAAATCAGCAAACAACCATGTCCCCTTGTGAAGCGAAGCCATTGACACTTGCTGATGCATATGGGTTTTATTATACGCAAAGAACTGATTTTCCTTGTACACCCAGCAGGCTGGATCTTCTCCCTTGAACTGTTGATGGTGATTAAGTGTGTGAATTGTGCTTTGGAATGGCTGATTTGAGGTAGCCAGGCCTTTTAAGAATTAGAGAAAGGAATTGGAGAGAATAGAGAACAAGAAAGAGAAGAACTTGTGTGTTATTTCATTGATGAGTTACAATCTGCCCCTTCTGATCTTAAGTAACTGCTACAAGATCCTACAACTGTAACTAACAGCTCTAACTATGTCCTAACTGACTAATAGTATATCTAATTAATCACATGCCATTAATAGTGAAGAACATGTCTAATTGATATGCTTATCAGCTTATTACTACACCTTATATCTATTATTACAGAAGTATCTCTATATTAGTAATGAGAGCCTTAACACCTTGTTTCTTATTACAAACAGCATACTAGTGAGACAGTTTGTAATGATGAGAGCCTTAACACCTTTTTTTGTCTTCTTTTTCTAATTTTATGTGTGCGTCTCATAAGAAAATGTCATCACTGTTCTTTATTACGGTCTGTATTACGGAAAATATCAAGTTGTACTATTTGCAAGTCTTATTTGCTTGTCACTCTTTTATTTTCACCAACTTGCATGCACATTTTTTTTAAAGGTAACTAGTGTTGGGATTAATACCGAGTGGGGTATTCTCATGGCTAGTATTTCAGAAGACACTGGTGAGGAGACTCCGTTGCAGGTCAGCTATTTTATCTTGATGTTTTTGAGTAACTTCATTCTTTGCATGTTATGTTAACTTGCATATTACATTTTATAGGTACGCCTAAATGGAGTTGCGACTTTAATTGGTATGGTTGGACTTACAGTAGCTGTTTGTGTCTTGATTGTCCTTCTGGTCAGGTGACTCAAAATATTGGGAATGATCTCTCTCTCTCTCTCTCTCTCTCTCTCTCATAATTAAGTGCTGTGGTTGACAAATAAAATGTATGCAGATATTTTACTGGCCATACCAAAGACGCAAATGGAAACATTCAGTTTACAGCTGGCAAGACGAAACTTAGTCCTGCCATAGATGGCGCCATTAAAATTGTTACCGTTGCTGTATGTATATATTTCTTGGTTGATGTTTTGTGTGTTTATGCGCATATTTATATGTGGAGAAATTCATTACTATAAAAAACATGTTGATAAATTTACCTATGTTGAAATATTGTAGGTCACCATTGTAGTGGTTGCAGTGCCTGAAGGGCTCCCTTTAGCCGTTACCTTAACGTGAGTTTCCCTAGCTTTATATATGTTTTATATGTTGAAAAATTTGTAATTCTTTCTGTATTTTTGGGCAAATATCTTTTCTGTAATTACTGTAGTTAAAAAATAATTGTATGTATACATATCGATAAATCTGTAACCTTTCCCCATGTTAAACTGTGTTATGTCCCCCCCCCCCCCCCCCCCCCCCCTCTTCTTTCTTTGTAGTCTTTCCCCTTAAATCTTGAAATTCCTTCAATCAATCCATATAATAGATAGGGACTGCCAGCATTTCGCCTT